>JACBWV010000610.1:159373041-159463634 GCA_013435795.1 Chlamydomonas sp. ICE-L | reverse complement strand
CTGTTGCGACGGAAACAAGGGCAAGCATAGCGCATGGTTATCATTGGCTTATTATCATTACCGTCCAAATGGGGGACTTTCGAGGGCAGGCATCACAAACGGAAACAAGTATCAATTCTGGATGCTCCAACGTTGGCATTAGACTTCTGAGTTCTTACCGACGGGATGCAACCTCGAGGTAGGGAAACCACTGTTTCAGGGAGCGGGGCGGGTGGGTGGGTGCATTGTCTGCGAGGGTCCGGAGTAAGGTCCACAGGAAGAGGGTGTTGATCTGCGGATAGGTGGGTGGGGGGGCCCGAAATGCTAGTTCTTGTTCGTTTCCGTTCACACTCACGACCCGAATTCACCTCCCATGGCTCCGCCTCTGGTCACGGGCCACCCCCTGGGCCCCTGGGTCCCAAGAAACGGGCGGTGAATCGACAGCGCCTCACGACAACACACCCTGAACTTGTAGCCTGCAGGTTGGGTCGAAACGAGCTTTTCGGAATTACAGAACGCGCGGCCCTTGGGCTACTTTCCACCCTAAACTTCTTACGTTTAGTGAACGCACCTCCGGCTGAGACGGGGCTCGTGTCCACCAGAATATTCACCAGCAATGTGAACGTAGCTCGAGCTGAAACTGTTCAATTGGGACTTCGTTCAACTTCCAGAATTCCCCATGCCAATACGAATTCAGGTCCTTCGTAGGGACACCCCGTTTGTTTGCCCCATCACTCAGTGACTGGCGGCATCCCCGAAGTCCTCACGCGGACACTGCGAGTCTCACGCTGGACTCTTCGAGATTCAACAACGAGTCCATGACTTGGGTGCGATAGGGTTCGACAGCCTATTTGTTTTTCCCCACGAAGACTAGTATCGAAAGTCCTGCCGTCCGGACTCGCCATCGCCCCATCGGCCTTCATGATAGTCATTCCGAGATTTCATTGGCATATTCACCATCGTCTTCTTGGAAGATCCTCTTCAGTAGCCGATGCAGAACACGAAGGAACAACCGAATGGTCCAACAAGTGGAAGACTCACCTCTTCCTAAACGAAACAGGCATAATCTTCCAACCCGAACTTCCGAAATGAATTCCGTTCCACTAAGGATACTTCTCGCTCGCTGCCCCTCTGACAAACATACCCTGGGGTTGGATCGCCAATTTCAACGCCGCTAAAACCCCTCGGTAAACGGAACGCCGGACTGCGGGGATCAGGTTTTGCGAAAATCTGGGCCCAAGAATGTCAAAGCGCCTTCACCGCCATTTCAGAAAAGTCTTACCCACGCACCTTGCCCATCCCGATCCACGTAAAAAGGCTCACGGGGCGTGCTCATTCACGAGGGTGGTACGTATCGTTCAGTATCGAACTGTTGCATCCAAGTCGCTGATCGTGGTCCCACATGGAAATGCCCTCAAGAGTCGCACCTTGTTCGCAGTCCATGATACCCAGTGATGCGGGCATCCGGAGTGCGAACGCAAGTTCGACTCTATCGGCCGTTATTACTGGTGGCCGGCGATGCGCCTTGATGTTAACCTCGACGTTCGATCCTGTCATTTTTGCTCATCGGTGAAGGCTTCACACGAGCGCTGCCAAGGCACGCTACAACCGCTCCCTATACGTGGGCTTACCAAATCAGAGGGGTCTGAATCCACGAAAAATATACCTGGCCAGGTCCGTAACACACACACACCGAACCGTACACACAACGAACACGAACCGAACACGAACCAGGACAAAACAGGGACTGATCTCCCCTCATAAGTCTCCCTTCCGAACGACAGCGCACGTACGCTGACCCCGAACGATGGCAATCCCGACCGCCTTGCCAACTGAGACCTATTGCACCCGATTGCTTCACACGAGTCGCTCTCCAACCTCCCGACACGATACTCCCTTCTGTCAGCCCTCAGGCGGTGTCTTGGGTTTACCATGCGACCCACGCCTTGGGCTGTGCGACACAGGCCTTTCCAGCGCCCATACGCTAAACGCCACGACCATCGACCTCCCCGAGGGCTGACGCATCCACCCTACGTTCCACGTGTCCATACTCAAGGCTTACGTCCCCGGTGGATCCCCGATAATTCGCCCCTACCCCGATCTTTCTGGGCTACCGACGACCCCTCTACGAAATTCGAACGGGTTCGTCTACGTAATCAGTGTAGTGGTCGACCACCAAATCGACTCAGGACTCCTTCGCTACTCGTACAGTGCCTGCACTCTGATCACGTCCATACGTGAGAACTCGAATCCGACCTCGCTGTCCCACACGTCCCTGATCCGCACGCGCCGGTCCGCCCCTGCACTCGTCGCGAGGACTGGACAGAAACCCCTGACGAGTACGTCCTACGACAAAGCACACGAGTCCAGGAGAAGTCGCGAGCTAGAGAGGGGGGAAATGTGACAGATAACGATCCGTCACCTGCGCTACCTCGAGGTGGCGACGACTTCCCCGAGGAAGGGGAGCTGACGGGACCTGTCTAGACGGTTACAACCGTTAAACTGGTCCGCGCCCTCGGTTGACGCGCCCTTCGCGCGCCCTACGTCCGCGACTCGGGATGTTCGCATCTCCAGCAACGGCTTAATGAT
Source organism: Chlamydomonas sp. ICE-L (assembly GCA_013435795.1). NCBI lineage: Eukaryota > Viridiplantae > Chlorophyta > Chlorophyceae > Chlamydomonadales > Chlamydomonadaceae > Chlamydomonas > Chlamydomonas sp. ICE-L. The sequence continues at coordinate 159,461,066 of JACBWV010000610.1, read as the reverse complement.
ATGCGAATGTCCAGAAGCATCAACAGGTTTATTCGCTGAACCGCAGGAGAATGTAGGGTACTTAAGCCGAGCTTGAGTGTCTGAGGCCAGACAATAGAGAGGTTCAACTCCTTTTTCTCCTGATACTCCGTTTCAAGCTTAGACGTGTTTCACACGTTACAGCAGTCAGCTGTGTCGAAACGGCGACAACAGATGAGCAGGGGCAAGGAGCGGAAGCGTGGAATGATCCCTCGAGCTGGGCTGAGGAAGGTGAGGAGCGTTAGGAATGATACCTCACCGAGTCGACAGGTGAACTTATCAGTCCGACAATGTTAATTCTGTAACAGTTCAAATTGCACGGTCTAGGCGTGCCGCTACCTGCCAGGCTGGCAGCTACAATAGCGATCTATCTATCTATCTATCTATCTATCTATCTATCTATCTATCTATCTATCTATCTATCTATCTATCTATCTATACTTCTATAGTTTCGTTGTCCGTCCGTCCGTGCGGGGCTCAGGGCTTAACTGGCAGTGGTTCCGCTTATCTGGCAAGCATTTTCCTGCTGATCTGGCTCATTTTCGCCTCAATCGTCGATTGCTGATCTGGCACATGACCACCCCGAACCTCGATTTTCATCACACCCGTCAATTTTCAAACTCGCTCATTTTCGAACTCAGTCCATGACGAAGCTCATTTCACCTACTCTACCTTGCCTCTGCGCTTAGCGCTATCTCTGTGCTCCGCGACCTGACAATGTCTCGGCCCCCACCACAATGGGAGCTCTGCTCCCTCTCCCAAGCAGGTGTTGTCACTCGCGACCGGAACAAAGCTCTTACTGGGCGCGCTTATGGTAGCTAATGCTGTGCACTGGGCGCGAATGCGTGCACTTATACTCGCTGCCGGCATCAATGCCTAACAATTCCGCGCCGCATGCAGATGGTTCCCGGACCTCTCACTGGCAGGTGCTCCCTGCTTTCCCCCCCTACCCTTTTAATTCCAGCGCAGGCATAGCTGATAGCTGATGGGCATCGCATTTATTCCTGAAGCGATGTGTATGTCTGCTTTGTAGGAACTGAGCGACTCTTGGGTTGATGAGTGGAAGGGGTGGGAAGGGTCCGCTCGCGAGATGCTGCGCCCAACATGCTCCCTTGGATGCTATTTCCCCTTGCCCTCTCACTTCGGGCAAACCTGATAGGCATCGCATTGATTCCTACAACGCTGTGTCCGTTTTGCAGGAATAGGTGCTCTTGGAGGGGGGGGGGGGGGGGGCGGGGGCAAACAAGCATGGGGGTCAGACGGGGGTGGTCGGTAATGGTGTTGCATGTACATTACATTACATGTTGAAGTCTACTTGACACCGCGAGGGTGTATGAGACTCTGTGCTTTAAACAAAAAGAAAAAGCACCCACAAAGCAAAAAAAAACCATTACATCAGGTGTGTGTCGGGGACAAACAAACCAAACTCCCAAACACCGTTTTGGTGGCGTAGGTATTAAACCCCCTAGAGCAAGACCCAGATCTCAACTACTTACAGTGGCGGAGGTAAGAAGCTAACAAATGAGAAGTCACAAGAAGAAAAAAATGGATAATAATTTACGGTGCCACTATGCAGTCCAGGGCTTCCTGTCTTGCTCTTCTACAAGTAGAAAGATAGTCGGCTAGGTTGTTGGTTGTACATGTGTCTTTCGGCCATCTCCTACTCATGTCCGTGTGATGGGAATGATCATGGTAACAGTGCACGATGACGAGCCACCTAATGTGAATGGGGATGGAAAATGAGTGGGTGCTATCCCTCCAAAAGTCATTCCATTGGGGAGGGAGGGGGCCTGCCTTCGTACGACGGGCTACATGCCCTAGTAACTGACTAGGCCATTGGCTGACTCACAATTTGAATCCTAGGGTTCAATTAAGTAAATCCACCCCTTGAGTCACTCAATTGACTCACTGACTCTCACTCAAAAATAGAGAAAGCGCACAGGGGGAGAGCGGTTTCTGCGGTTTCTGTGAGTGAGTGAAAAGAGGAAAGCGCAGAGATATTAAAACAAGGGCGTGACCGCCCTTGTGTTGGGTTGGACCAATTGGACAAAGGGATCCGCTGGGGATGGGGATGGGGATGGGTAGCCCCGCTGTAATTAGGGTCGTTTTGTGCGGTGTGCGGTGTGTCTAACCTTGCTGCCCTCGTGTTAGGTATGGGGATCCGCTGGGGATGGGGATGGGGAGCCTCGTCGAGCCCTGCTGTCACTAGCTAGGGTTGTTTTGCGGGTGTGCGGTGTGCGTAACCTTGTTGCTGCCCTCGTGGCTATTCTTGCGGAATGTGTGCCTCGTATAAGGCGCTTTGGTACACAGTTGCGCGTTACCTCATAAACTGGGGCTGTGCACCCACCGGCTGTGACTAAGCAATCTCCTTCGCAATGATTTCACTGTCGAATCCAAACGTCAAGTGGTTCGGGACGCAGTTTGACTTAAATCTACCTGGAATATGAGGTGACGTGACTGAAAATACAACTTGCCTGGAATTTGCTTCGAGTCGGAGAAGAGGTGACTGCCGCTGCTAGTTTATTGAGCTGCCTGCCGTTTGCAAACTTCAGTTGGTGCGGTCCAAATGCAATTTGTAGGGCGAACCCTTAGGTATGGGATCTGTGGTGGGAACTACATCCCAGTTAAAACTCACCACCTCCTGATATCACAGCCCAGACCGCACTACAACCAAAGCAAACCAAATCCATGAACCCCCACGCCACACACATTTGACTATCTGACCTAGTCACTCCATTGGGTTGGAAGGGGCCGACAAAAATATACTTGTTTATTGTTTGGGCTACTTGTAGCAGCTTCCGCCCAGCTCTATTAGCCAGAGACTGAGTTGAGCCAAAGACTAATGCTGCATTGTAATGCCTGTCATGCTAGCTTTCAAACACACTAGCTAGCTTTGGGTTGGGCCCCAGGGTGGGTGAAAGGAGCCGCCTAGAAGCTGCTACAGGTAGCCTAAAAATGAAACAGCCAAAACCAGTTTCCCCTTCCTGCGGATGCTATTTATACTGCTTTCCAAAGGCTAACACAGTTTGAATAAAGAAGACATTGTTTTTCTTTCTCCATATGTTTACAACGTAGACATATGTTGGGTGGCCTGCCTATCCACTGACAAATATCTCCCCCGACCCACCTATCTGCCGCACACACACGAGCACGCACACACACAAATCGTATCTGCACCCCCAGCACATACAGGCAGCTTCGGTGGCCTTCCTCTTTGCATATGCATCCCCCTCCCACCACAAACACACTACCATCTCACATACCTACGCACACTACCATGCACACCTCAGCTACACACACCCGCACATATCCTACATGACCTGCCTCTCCACTGCCCCCACCCCCTCCCCCCACCCCACCCCAAAAACTCCCCATACAGTCCCATGTGCACTTTACCTCACCAACACCCCACACCACATAAACACATATTGTGAGACCCGCCTCTCCACTATCACATATTCACATCCAACCTCGCCCGTCCCTCTCGCCCAACCCCCTACACACCCAAAGATCACCGCCATGCATAAACACACGCGAATACTGTGTGACCCACAATAACATCCCCACCCCCCCCCCCACCCCCCCCACACACACACACATAAACCACCACCACCACCACCGCCCCACATACAGACACAACCCCTACGCACCCTACCACCACCACCACCACCATACACAAACACACTCGCAAATACTCTGTGACCCTCCCCCCCCACCACCAGCACCACCACCAGCCCAGCAGCTCTAACACTTCCTGTTGGTGCATTGCAGGCACCAACCATGTGATACTATATGTATAGCTGCTAGTCTAGTGATCTGCTATATGTGCTACATATACAGCAGACCGGCTGAATTAGCCATGTGCTCATATTGCAGGCAGCTGCCTACTCTGGTGATCTGCAGAGTTGAAGTGCTGTGTTTAGATTGCAGGCGTGGCAGACGATATGTAGAGCAGATCCAGCTGGTATTGTCTGTCCATTGCAGGCGCCAACCTTTTTTGTATTATATGTACAGCTGCTATGTAGCTTGGGCGCTTGTTCCAGGGCGTAACATGGGTAGGGTTGGTTATCATACTCATTCCCAGAGTCAGGATGCTTGTCAACAATGTATACATTTGTACCGTGACCATGCCCATGCCCAGAGTCACCATGCTTGATTGTCAACAATGTGTACATTTGTACCTTGACCATGCCCATGCCCATGCCCAGAGTCACCATGCTTGTCAACACGATGAGGGTTGTCAAGTGCAATGTTGTGTAGATATATATTGTATGGAACATTTACGATATCATATGATATATTGCACAATATCACACGGTATATCAACATATTGTACAATTAGGGTATGATGTCGTGTGATATATCGCAAGACAATCTGGGGGGCCAGTACAATATTGACATCCCTAAACATGACCTATATCTTAACTCCACCATACTCATTCCCAGAGTCACGATGCTAGTCAACAAGACCTGCATTACATCACACCTTGATCATACTCATTCCCAGAGTCAGGATGCTAGCCTACAACATGTATATCACACCTCAACTGTACTATTTGTCAAGGTCACTGTGCTTGCCAACAACACGCAACGCATACCTTGATCATACTCAAGTAAACTTGGTGCTGTTTGAAGACAATTATAGCGACTTTGCTGCTTGAAGGCAGTACCTAAAAAAGATATTAATTTTATGCCAGATTTTTAATAAATAAATAAAGAGTAAGGATACTCATCAGCAAATATATCATGCCTCAATAGTTTTGTTTTTTTGCGGAGCCCCCCCTTCTGGGAGGCGGGAGCCCCCAGTGTTACCCATTTGTCCGTTCGACTGACCATCCATCCATCTATCTGACCGTGATGAAGCCTGACACGTCAGCCAACGGTCTCGTAACTAACTCGCTTCCGTTGCCACCTGTCGCTCCGACGCGATCACTCTCCGCCAATTTGTAGCGTCGCAGGCAACGCTGCATAGAACTTGTTTTAATCGTACTGACCACCAACCAACAACCCACCCAATCATAGTCCGACGGTGCAGCTTACTGACCATAAACCACCAACCAACCGCATTCATAGTCCGAGGGTGCAGCTTACCAACCACCAACCAACCAACCCCATACATAGTCCGAGGGTGCAGCTTACTGACCAACCGCCAACCAACAAACCCCAGTCATCGTCCGAGGGTGCAGCTTACTGACCATCTACCACCAACCAACCCCAATCGTAGTCCAAAGGTGCAGCACGCTCCTGGTAGTATGGCTTGGCTTGTTGGGTTCTTGTCTTGGGCTAGGCCCCCCTAGTCCTCAATCCTGATGTAGTCATAGTCCGAGGGTGCAGCGCGCTTCTGGGCAGCGGATATCGCCTTTGTGCCAGCAAAGACCAGCCTCCCACTCTTTGTAAGGCCTCCAAGGACAGCTAGGGAGAAGTTTTGGTAGGGCTCCTCAAAGGTTTTCCCGAATATAAGCGAGGAGAGCACGCTGATAATGTATGTCCCATTCTTGGGCTTGGCTATGTAAACCTTTTCAACTGTGTTCATTTTATCAAATATGAGATCATCCCTTGGAACGTGCCCCCTATTTCCGGTCCAGACGTCGCCCTCTTCTACGCCCTCTACCTTCAAGTCTAGGTCGTTGACGATGCTGTGCATTGCTGCTGGGTGGCCAGGGGGGTCATACCAGGTGAGAACAACAATGAGGGGGCCTAGCCCAGTGGTGAAGACTTCATACTTGGTCTCCATGTGGGGTTTTATCTTCGCAAGATCTTTCACCTGCAGCTTCCACCCCATATTATCTCCATGCAGGGGTAGTGAGCGACTCAAGTCTAATCGCCCATAGCCTTGGAACATGGATGGTGGCGGCTCCAGGGGCTCATAGGTTGAAAGAGAGTAGCCCTGAACAGCAGGATAAGTATGCATGTATGTATGTATGTATGTATGTATGTATGTATGTATGTATGTATGTATGTATGTATGTATATATGTATGTACTAGTACAGTAGCCCGTGTGGCCGGTGGGCACACCTACTCTCACCTACTCTCACTCCTACTCACACCTACTCTCACTCTCAAGACCCCCCCCCCCCCACCCCCACCCCCCCAACCCAATCATAGTACGGTGCCCGTTTGGCCTTTGGCCACACCTATTTGGGGCTGGTTACATAATGGTTTACACTTGAAACCCCCCCTCATTCACACTCCACCACCACCAAACCATTAACCGCCCCCTCCCCCCTCCCCTCCCGTTGGCCACACCTGTTTTGGGCTGGGTTGCAAAGAGTTTTTCTCTGCAGTGCATGCAACTTCAAACATTGACGGACGCATATCCCTTTTATCCCCCCCCCCCCCCCCCCCCCCCCCCCCCCCAGTTATCTTCCCCCCCACCCCACCCCACCCACAGACATACTCCCTCACTCTTCCTGACATATTTCCTGACTCCATCCCTTATTCCCTTCCCCCACCACAGCCATCCCACCAGCCCCCACCCTCTCCCCACTCCCCTCCCTCCCCTCCCTCATACACGCACCCACCAGCACACACATACTCCGTATCTGCACACCTCCACTTCAGCTGTGGGCTTTGCCATAGCTGAAAGGCATACGGGACGAAGAGCATCGACAACGTTTGCGCATCATCCGACTCCGCTAAAAGCATCGGACCTGCTTCCCTGCCACCTCAGCTGTGATCGATAGTCGACCCCACTGAAAAAGCTGAACCTGCGCAATCGCAACTGTACATAAATAAAGCTTCTTCTTAGCGAGCATGTATTCAGTTCGGCCGAAGAACAATCCTGTTCACCGCAACTGCTCCCGAAATAAACTCGATCTGAGACTTGGAAACATCGCTAGGTTCATCCATTCAACATTGCCGCGTGCTCGCTATAGCACAATTCACAGCGACGACATATTTCTCGTTGCAGTGGGAAGAAGTTGCAGTCAAGTTGCTGATTTGAGATGTTCAGTCAAGTTAGGGCTCAGCGAGATTTTTCATTCGGTCAACTTTGATGCGTAATTGCTATGGCACAATGCGGAGCGACATGTTTCTCAATACAGTGGGAAGAACTTGCGGTCAAGTTTGTGACATGGGATTGATGCGATTCGGACATTTCTGACAGGTCCGCTGACTCACCACGTCACCTCCCGTTGTGCGCAGCGACAGGTCTCTTGACGCAAGGGAAAGGTCTTGCAGAGATGCAGGGGGAAAAGCTTGTAGGAAGACGAACTGTAGCGCTACCGAAATCAGGTGGATGAACTCAGGCGGGAAAAGGAGAAATCGGGCGGGATGCGCAACAGGTATAATACGCAGGAGGCGATGGTTGCATTAGGCAGAATTCGCAGGAGGCCAATCAGGCAGAAGTTGAAGCAGGAGGGATTAAAAGCGTGAATTGGCTGAGCGGGAATTGGCTGGGCGGGAAATGGCTGGGCGGGAAGTCGGTTAAGTCGGTTACGCGATGACACCACCACGACCACCACGACCATGATTTCTTTATATATATAGATGTATGTTATAGTCCATGGGTAGGCCAAATAGGCTAAAGGGACTTGCCCAGCCATGACAGCATGTCAATATAGGTGGAAAGAGAGTATCCCTGAATGACAGGATTTACAGCCTGTCAATATAGGTGGAAAGAGAGTAGCCCTGAATGACAGGCTGTCAATATAGGTGGAAAGAGATTAGCCCTGAATGACAGGATATACAGCCTGTCAATATAGGTGGAAAGAGAGTAGCCCTGAATGACAGGCTGTCAATATAGGCGGAAAGAGTGGCCCTGAATGACAGGATATACAGGCTGTCAATATAGGTGGAAAGAGTGGCCATGAATGACAGGATATACAGGCTGTCCATATAGGTGGAAAGAGGGTAGCCCTGAAGGACAGGATAAACAGCATGTCAATTTTGCCTTTCTTTTCCTAGGGATTTGTTTGAAGACCCCTCCCGGATGTTGTGGAGCGGGCTTGTCTTGGGCCAGCAATGGCCTGTCGATGAGAATGTAATGTAATGTAATGTGATGTAATGCAATGCAATGCAATGCAATGCAATGCAATGCAATATAATGCGATGAAATGCAATGCAATGCAATGTAATGTAATGTAAATATGTAATGCAATGTTAATATGTAATGTAATATAGGTTGAAAGAGAGTAGCCCTGACCAGGACATACAGCAAGAAATCACCTTTGTTCCAGCTTTCCCATCCCCTCAACCACCACCATCACCACCAACACCACCAAGAAATCACCTAAATCACAGCTCTCCCATCCACTTAACCACCACCACCACCACCACCACCACCAATGAATTCCTTCATGTAAGCTGTGTCCCAGCCTTGAGCAAGGCCTCATTGGGCTAGGCCCCCCTAACTGACCTGCACCGACGAATTACCTTCATGTCAGCTGTCCCAGCCAAGAACAAGGCCTTGAGCAAAGCCTCATTGGGTTAGGCCCCCCTAACTGACCTGCACTAATAAATTACCTTCATGTCAGCTGTTCAAGCCAAGAGCAAGGCCTCATTGGGCAAGGCCCCCCTAACTGACCTGCACCAATGAATTACCTTCATGTCAGCTGTCCCAGCCAAGAGCAAGGCCTTGAGAAGGACCCCGGATGGGGGGACAAGACCTTGAACACGACCCGCCTCTTGACACCTATGTATGGTTGTGGATGTTGTTGGGATCAGTCTGCCTGCATATGGATGGTTGTGCGGTACAGTATTGACACCGATGGATGTGTTTGGTAACAGTATTGCCACCTATGGAGTTGTTGTTGTGGCAGTCTGCCACCTATGGATGGTGTTGAGTACAGTTTGCCACTATGGATGTGTTGTTACAGTCTTGCCACCTTTTTTTTTATGGGTTGTTGCAGGTAATAGTGTTCTTGCCCACGTATGGATGTTGTTGGTACAGTCTTGCCACCTATGGATGTTGTTGGTACAGTCTTGCCACCTATGGATGTTGTTGTTACAGTCTTGCCACCTATGGATGTTGTTGGTACAGTCTTGCCACCTATGAGATGTTTTGATTGGTACAGTTCCTTGCACCACTATGGTATGGATGTTGTTGGTACAGTCTTGCCACCTATGGATGTTGTTGTTACAGTCTTGCCACCTATGGATGTTGTTGGTACAGTCTTGCCACCTATGGATGTTGTTGTTACAGTCTTGCCACCTATGGATGTGTTGGTCAGGTCTTGCAACTATGGATGTTGTGGACAGTTTGCCACCTATGGATGTTGTTGTGTACAGTCTTTGCCAACCTAGGATGTGTTGTTACAGTCTTACACCTATGGTGTTGATTCGGTACAGTATTAGCCACCATAATGGATAGTTGTTGTTACAGTCATTGCCACTATGGAGGTGTTGTGGCTTACAGTTCTTGCCACCGGATGAGATGTGTTGTTACAGTCTTCGCAGACAACTTAGATGTTGTGTTACAGTCTTAGCCACCAAGATGTTGTTGGTACATCTATGCACCTATGATGTTTGTGTGTTAGCAGTCTTGCTCACCTATGGATGCTGTAGCCTGGATTTGTTGTTACAGTCTTGCGACCTATGGATGTTGTTGTGACAGTCTTGCCGCCTATGGATGTTGTTGTTACAGTCTTGCCACCTATGGATGTTGTTGGTACAGTCCAGGGGTAGCCAAATTGGCTAAGGGGACTTGCCCAACCATGATATTAGGAGGGTCTAAACTGAAGAAAACAAACTGATGAACTGAACCCCAAACAATCGTTTTACCTACGGGGGTCCTGACTTAGTCCTACAGTGATTTTATTATACGATTATCATTTAATTGTCCTCAAAAAATGGGATGATGATTTAATTGCGCGATTCATAACACAGTTTATAAGAAATCGTGTAAAATATTTCCATCCTTCAAAGGAATCCCTGAAGGCCTAAACCCTTAACCCTAAACCCTAAACCCTAAGCCCACCTATGAGGAAGCCCTCCATCATGTACTGACGCGCAATGGCGGCGGCAGCTGCAACCACAGGTGCAGACATTGACGTCCCCTGCACATGTGGGGTGTGTGTGTGCGTGAGAGTGTGTGGTGGCGGCAGCTGCAACCACAGGTGTGAACATTGACGTCCCCTGCATATGTGGAGTGTGTGCGTGCATGAGAGTGTGTGTGTGCGAGTGTGTGGTGGCGGCAGCTGCAACCACAGGTGTGGTCATTGACGTCCCCTGCACACGTGGAGTGTGTGTGTGCGTGAGAGTGTGTGTGAGTGTGTGGGTGGGTGCAAGTGTGAGTGTGAGTGTGCATGAGAGAGAAAGAGGGGGGGGGGGGGGGGGGGGGGTGGGTGAATAGATTCATGTATATATATAGAGAGAGATTGATATTCTCGCTGTGTTAAAAATAATCAGAATAATCACAATAAGATACGGAACTGACCTGCAGCATCTCTGTATTGCGGCATTGGTCGCTCTCATTTGACACAAAGCCGCCCATGCTGTCATCCTCTGTAAACCAGTCAGTGTAGGCGGAGACAAGGGAACCCGGCGCCACCAGGTCTGGTTTGATACGTCCGTCTGGTGTCGGTCCATACGAGCTGTACGCAGCTACGTTGTCGTGGGGTGCGCTGTCCTTAATATTGTGGGAGGAGCTGATGGTGACGGTGGCAGTGAAATGCTTGTTCAGATAATTAGTCAGGGACCTTCCAACATCAAAGGGCATTGTCAGCAGCGGCACTGTCTTGTTCTCAGGGTTGTTCATAAGCATGAAGCGGCCAAGCAGAGAATCTGGAGCGCTGTTGATCATGAGACCCAGGAAAGGACTGGCGCTCATTAACACATCAGCCTTTGTAGTGAAGGTACAGCCCCCCCTCTCAAACAGTACAGCCACACCCTCCAGTGATATATTCCTCAAACCTTCACACGCATTAAACGGGTCGGCGAGCACAACCGGAACAGTCATATTCACCAGCCCTGCCATGCTGGCATTGATTGGCCACTCATGCACGATCACATTCTCAAGCTTGTAGTAGGGGGACACATCCTTGCTGCCTGTACTGCTGCTGCCGTACAGTTGTACCGTCATCTTCACCAAAGTTTCCGGCTGCTTTTTCCCTGACCAGCTGCCTGTAGCACCAACAGAAACTGAGTTCTTGGACGTGGCAGGGGACGTGATGCACCCTGTGCTACGGCCCATGCTAAGGTTGGTGCCGTAGCCGCGGTGCCCTCCTGCTTCCTTGGTGTCACCATCATTTCCTGCGGCTTGCACGTTGAGCATGTCCTGGTTCTGGTGAAGGAAGAGGTCAACAAAGTAGGCGTCTATGTCGTAAGAGTGGCTTGAGTCTCCCCACGAGTTGGACATGATGCGTGCTCCGCTCTGTATGGAGAAGAAGAACAAAAGATAAAAAGAAGGAAATAAAAGAGATAACGATTTTTTCATGTTCAGTTTTTTTCCTGGTAAAAACAACTGCTGAAGACGGTGAGCAGCCAAATTGCTGGCTGGCGCCATGTAATTGAAATTGAAATTGAAATTGTTACATCCGTGTAATACCGTTACTCACAGGACGTGAAGTTAAGGACACCATAGCGTAAGCCGGAGCTAGCTACAGTCACCTTGGGGCCACCTCAGTAAAAAAAATCACCACCGATGCCTGACCGGCAGGCATCGTGGCCACATCATGCCGGTGCAGCTTAATACGGGGGTTTTTCACCCCGGTTGGGAAGCACCAGCACAATGCAGCTGGCAAGACAAAACCTGAGGGGGGGCACGGTCTGTGTGCTAGTCCCCGGGTATCGACCCGGAATGTGCTTCCATAAAACGTCTGCACTGTAAAATACTCTGAAAGCTAGTGATGGTGTGGGAGTGGACTGTGTCCGCCAGTTTAAGGGCACACGATCTCTTAAGTCCAAGTGTGGTCATGGAAGTCAAAAAAGAGGTTGGAATAGTACCAGTTGTTCCAACGGTGATAACTTCGTAGTGAACGAGGTATCCAGCCGATCTAAGGCCATTTACTAATTCAACATGCTGGGCGTGTTTAGTGATAAACTTAGTAGCATGGTTGGTATCAGAGCAGTATCCAAGCTCAAGAACCCAGAGTTCTTTATCAGCCATACAGGTAGGAGAGTCTATGTCAGGTGGGACGGCGAGGTCAGGTCTCATTCTCTTCCAGTCCTCTACAGTAATAGTGGAGGGGCGTAGCCAGGCGCCATGTAACCAAGTTCAAGTTCAAGTTCAAGTTCTGTATGGAGGCAAAGGTTGATGATGGAAATGATTAGCTACATATCCTTCTGTTAGCGTTGTTAGTATTGTTATTGTTATTGTTATGACTAGTTACCCCTGTTACTATTGTATAGTTGGTGTCACACATGTACGACTTGAGGTCACATAAGCAGTACATACCCACGTACCGCTTAGTTGATGTCATACATGTACAACTTGAGGTCGTTAAAGCAGTACATACCCACGTACCGCATAGTTAATGTCATACATGTACGACGCTTTCTCCAAGGGCACCTCAAGATTAACCTCACGGACTCCATCATCACCACCACCATCGTCGTGTCTCAAGGATGAGCTCATGGTGTCAAAGATGGCTAGCTTAGCTCCCGGGGCAATGCCAGTGGCATTCGTAGCGTCACTCTTCTGGCTCTGCGCATTGAACCCAAGAACTGAGCCGGCAACAGTGCTGGCTGTGTGGGTGCCATGTCCAGACTCATCAAATAGAGACTTGTAGGCATAGTATTGCACAATCTTCCTATGATTAGGGTTCTTGAAGAGAGTGACATTGTATATGTCGGTCTCTAGATGATCAAGCATAGATACATCTGGGTCATGGAAGTAGCAGCTGCTAACGGCACAACCAGAATCTGTGACTGCGACGACCTGCCCACTGCCATCCAGACCCACATTCCAGAAGGGGTGGTATTCCCTGTCCAATAGATCAGCACCACTAGCAGGTCCTTGTGCAACCCCAGACTGCGTCAGGGCGCTTGCATACAGGTTGAGAGAGTGTGTCTGAGCCTGGGGTTGGAGCCAAGTCACCTGGGGTTGCTCAGATAGCCACTGGCTCACTGAGGCAAGGTCCCGCAACGCCACTTTGACTTGGATCAGATTTTCTGCTGTAGCAACCACTTAAGGCCCGACTATACCCGCATCAAACGACCATGTGCCAAACAGATCCAACAGGGCTGCCTCCCAGCTGGATGCCAGGCTGTCAATGTCGGCAAACCGCTCATCCAAGGTTAGGGGACCAATGAGAAGAAGCAAGCAAGCCAACATGTCTGTAGTGCTTTCAGTACCACTTCCTCCTTCAAGGAGAATCTCCTTCTTCAAAACATTCAGCATCTCTTTCACACTTGTGGAAGCAGACGCAGATTCTGATGAATCCGCAGATTCCGACGAATCACCAGATTCTGATGAATCTGCAGATTCCGATGAGTCATCAGATTCCGAAGAGTCATCAGATTCTGATGAGCTGTCAGGCGTAGGTTTCGAAGATGCTGCAGCAACTGCACCCTTCTGCTGCCCACCCACCACCTGCGCGGCATGCTGTAAGACAGCATCCATGTCTAGTGATACCTTGAAGGTGGATGGTAGCACTGCCTGCATTCAGGAACGATGGGGGGTGCATCATGCAAGTGGGAGTGTTTTACTCAGCAGAGGGTGTTTTGGACAGGAGAAGGCCCATTCATCCAGCCACATCCTGCACGGCATGCTGTAAGGCAGCATCCATGTCTAGTGATACCTTGAAGGTGGATGGTAGCACCGCCTGCATTCAGGAACGGTGGGAGTTGCGTCATGCAAGAGGGAGTGTTTTACTCAGTAGAGGGTGTGTTAGACAAAAGAAGGCCCATTCATCCAGCCACATCCTGCGCGGCATGCTGTAAGACAGCATCCATGTCTAGTGATACCTTGAAGGTGGGTGGCAACACGGCCCGAATCCAGGAACAGTAAGAGTTGCATCATCCGGGAGGGGGTGTACCATACATGAGATCGTTGATCATATAGGAGGTGGTGTATCATACATGAGATCGTTGATCATGTAGGAGATGTTGCATCATATAGGAGGGGGTGTATCATACATGAGATCTTTGATCATGTAGGAGATGTTGCATCATATAGGAGGGGGTGTATCATACATGAGATCGTTGATCATGTAGGAGATGTTACATCATATAGGAGGGGGTGTATCATACATGAGATCTTTGATCATGTAGGAGATGTTGCATCATATAGGAGGTGGTGTATCATACATGAGATCGTTGATCATGTAGGAGATGTTGCATCATATAGGAGGGGGTGTATCATACATGAGATCTTTGATCATATAGGAGGTGGTTTATCATACACGAGATCGTTGATCATATAGGAGATGTTGCATCATATAGGAGGGGGTGTATCATACATGAGATCTTTGATCATGTAGGAGATGTTGCATCATATAGGAGGGGGTGTATCATACATGAGATCTTTGATCATATAGGAGGTGGTTTATCATACACGAGATCGTTGATCATATAGGAGATGTTGCATCATATAGGAGGGGGTGTATCATACATGAGATCTTTGATCATGTAGGAGATGTTGCATCATATAGGAGGGGGTGTATCATACATGAGATCTTTGATCATATAGGAGGTGGTTTATCATACACGAGATCGTTGATCATATAGGAGATGTTGCATCATATAGGAGGGGGTGTATCATACATGAGATCTTTGATCATGTAGGAGGTGTTGCATCATATAGGAGGGGGTGTACCATACATGGGATTGTTGATCATATAGGAGGTGGTGTATCATACATGAGATTTTTGATCATGTAGGAGATCTATGAGCATACCGAAGGGGTGTATTATACAGGAGTGGGTACATTATACAGGAGGGTGTAACATATACGAGAGTGTCCATTCATCCACCCACCTGCAAACCTGTAAGCCAACAAACATCTACCAGCCTCCCCATCCCCTTCCCCCCCCCCCCCCCCCCCCCCCCCCCCTCCCCCTCCCCCTCCCCCTCTCCTTCCCATCCCCCATCCCCACATCCTTAGGGGCCTTGGGGGTTACCCTCCATTTATAAAGGGGTTAGGGGCATAGCCTTTAATAGAAAGGGCATAGCCCTAACTGGCCCAGGAGAATCCTGTCTTCGTGGGCCCCCAGACCCCCCCCCCAACTCACAGCAGTGACGTCAAGCATCTCCTGAATGAGGTCTACTTGAGCAGCGGTTGCCATGACCAGGTAATGGAAATCAGGTACATAGGAGACCATGGCATCGTCTCCTAACAGCGATGCAATTTCCTTCAAGTCATTTGCCTGACTGTCGCTTGAAAGGCCCAGCAAGAATAACTGATGAGCAGTCTTCGATTCAGAGGAAAGCAAGTGCCTAGGTGAGTCCTACCTGCAGTGGGGGCAAGAGGAGAGGATGGCAATTCGTGAGTGATGGGATGATGGGTTAATCGATCGAGGGAGGGAGGGAGGGAGGGAGGGAGGGAGGGAGGGAGGGGTGTGAGGGGTGTGAGGTGGGGTGAGGGGTGTGTGAGGGGAGGGGTGTGAGGGGTGTGATGGGGGGGGGGGGGGGGGGTATTCTCCTCACACCATTACCCCCTCCCTCCTACCCCATCCCATGCCACCCCAACAAACTGCTGGCCTCTATCAGTTGGCCAAGGTCATCATCACCCACCACAACCACTTCCACGCAAATACGCCCCACCTCACATCATCCAACAGACCCAAAAGACCAACCCAAAGCAATGACCTATACCAATTGGAATAGGTTGGCATCATCCCCCTAGCCATGCATGCCACACCTCATCCAACAGACCCACTAGACCAACCCAAAGCAATTACCTATACCAATTGGAATAGGTTAGCATCATCCCCCTAGCCATGCATGCAACACCCCGCCCAACAGAACCAATGGTGGTGATGATGATGATGATGATGATGATGATGATGATGATGATGCTGATGGTGATGATGATGATGATGCCATTATTCTGGTGCCCTACTGGACTCCAAATGCGCCCGCAGCTTGACGAAGTCAAGGGGGACTGATGAGCATCACACACACATAAAATACCGACCCAAACCACTGACCTGTACCATCTGGAGTAGGTTAGCATCACCCCCCTGGCCATGTGCGCCACACGTGTATCATCAGCTAGGGAATGGTGGGCGAACAGGAAAACGGCTACGAGCAGCACAAGCATACAGGCCCGTGGGCATATGCACTAAGCCTGGAGGGTGCTTGCTTGCTGCAATGTTGCCTTTCTTTTGCTGAGGATTTGCTGGAAGACCCCTCCCGGATGTTGTGGAGCGGGATCGTCTTGGGCCAACAATGGCCTGTTGGTGTCAATGTAATGTGACTAGACAAGCCTGCTCGGTGTTACGCTAGTAGTGGCTCTTCTGTAGGGGCAGAGCAGGGCAGGGTGGGTTGGGGCAGGGCAGGGCAGGGCAGGGATTGCGTGTTAATGCGTTTCTTATAGGCCTAAACATGAGCATTTGCATTTTGTTTATTTTCTATCTGTCTTCCTGTTGTTTTCTCTGTCATGCAAGTGTAAGAGTGTCTTAAGGGTAGTCATGCAAGTATATGAGGGTCGTAAGGGTAGTGAGGGAGTGGGAGGGTGGGGCAGCGGGGGAGTGAGGGAGCTCATGTGTGTATGAGCGTCTTACAGTCCAAGGGTAGTGAGGGAGAAGGGGAGGGGGGGGGGGGGGGGGGGGGGGGGGGGGGGGTAGCTAGGGAGTGAGGGAGCTCATGAGTGTATGAGCGTCTTAGAGTCCAGTGGCATTGTGGGAGTGGGAGGGTAGGGCAGCGGGGGAAAGAGGGATTCAGGGACTTATTTGACCGTTTGCTGGATTGTTAGGCCTGGGATGCTGTGGCTGCAGGTTCTCTCCACATTCACCCAGTGGACAGAGTCATGCACACCCCATGACTGCTATGTTGCAATGGTGGGCAGTTTAATTTAAAAAAACTGTAGCACGAACTCAGGGCCCCCGTTGGTAAAACGATTGTTGGGCTTCGTTTCATCAGTGCTTTTTCGTTATGGTCCCTCCTATCATGGTCGGGCAAGTCTCTTTAGCCTATTTGGTATACCCTGGACTGTGACAACTATAATGGTGGGCAGTGGGGCGGGTGAATGATCTTAACACATGCTGGTACTAGGGATTCAGGGAGCCCATGCAATGTTTCCTGGATTGCTACGTCTGGGCTGCTGTGGCTGCAGATTCTCTCCAATCTCTCCACACTCACCCAGCCTAGCCAGGTCGTCAGCTAGACGGTCGTCCAGCCCCCGGCCCCATGTCTACTATGTCGCAGTGATCTCAACACGCTTTGGTTGGGGGGAGGGAACGCTTATGGACCCTTCTAGAGTCGTAAGTTGTAGCGTTCGTCCCTGGTTACGACCTGTGTTGGTCGGATCTCATTGTGATGAACACCCCGCCTCGTCAGCAGTAGAAACCATTGGCACCCAACCTGGCAAGGAACTACCATCACATGCTACAGACAATCCGGAGCCTGATTCGTGCTACGGCATGTAGGCGGGATGATAGATTCCCTCGGCGGATTGGGGAAGTGCGCGCAACGTTTTGGGGATGGGTGCAGATTGCGCATTCGCCTGGCCTCAGCAGCGCTGGGGGATCTTTTCCGGGAGCGGAAGCTCGAGGGATTGGACTGTCACAACTCACCAGCTGCGGGCTCTGCAGGGCCATGCTAACGCGAACGTGCATTACGTGGAGACGAGGTTCAAGGCTCGAAATGTATAAGCGACAGCAAAAACTTGAGAGATACGGAATATAGAAGCTCGAAGTTCGTGAACGGCGAAAAATACTAGATGGGCGTAAAACTTCAGAAATGTAGGCAAAGTTGGAGGCTTTATGTAGCCGTGCTGCTAAACAGAATGGGGCCGGTCCCGCTGGCGGATGTCTTGGAGAGAGCGTGCAAGTGCTGTTAGGGTGGGAGGGTAAATCGGGTTAAACATTTGTATTTGTAACCTCTGGGCCTCTGGGGCTGGGGCAGGCGGTAGCTACGCGGTAGGGGGTCCGGAAGGGGTGACATCTTCGATTCGGAAATAGACGGGCCAAAATCCACACCTAGGTGGGTGCAACATAATTCATTGTTGGAATTTATGGAACTGAAATTAGAAAGACCTTCGCCTGCGCTGCATAAATGGTCGCAATACTTTTGAAACAAAAAAGCTGGTTCTGAGTTAATTTCAAAGCCGTGCTAGTGTGGACACTCCAGCATATGAGCATGTTACACATATCACTAAGCACTATGACTGTGAACACTAGATAGCAACTTGGATTCCGGTATACGGTATGCGTGCAGCGCCAATCCATTTAAGGAGCCAGGTCAGATCAGTGCATGCGGAGATTCCTTGCTGTCTTGTCATTTAGACTATAAGTGTTTATTACTGTATACTATCCATGGATGTTCACTCAAACCGTAGATGATGAGCACTAATTGAGCACTTTATGAGCAGTTATTTTAGGTAGACACCAGGGCTTCACATGACTACAGGGAAAGTGGGCGCTTAAACTGATCCTCGAGTCCACACAACTCACGCCCCCAACCTTCTCTACCTCTCCAAGCCAATAACCTGAATATATTGTTTTCAATTGCAGACAGTTAAGACGGGAAGCAGCCAAGTAACTGCTTGGAGCCATGTAAACAAGTTCACGTCCATAACTTGTTTACACCAGTAGGCACGACGTAATAACACTGAAACTAGGAAGACCATTGCTTGAGCCATCTAACCAAGTAGTGGACCATACCGACTGTCAGACGTCGGATTGCCGGCATATATAACCTTGTAAAAATTATTCTTCTATGGCGATTGTCACTGCTGCCAACGCCAGGGGAAATGCCAAGAACGGTTTGACAGGAAATGTTGGTAAAAACATTTTGTTTTGGTCGTTTGGTAACTCAAAGCTATATAAGGTGCACATAGCAGCTGGAGGCAGCGTCATGTCCCACTCTTAACTGTAATGTTGGGGACCAGGACATAAAGTACTTGTTATTCCAGCCCCTCCTGATAGTCTAGAATCATCTTGAGTCTACCAGGTTGGGCGAGTCCCTTTAGCCTAATTGGGTACACCTGGATGGTGCCTTTTCTTTTTAGCCCTTGCTGTCTCGGTTGGGCAAGTCCCTTTAGCCTATTTGGCTAGCAGGACGACGACCACGCCACGGAAAAGAACCACGCCACGGACGACGATCACGCCACGGACGACGACGGCGGCCACGCCACGGACAACGACCACGCCACGGACAACGACCACGCCATGTGTTTACTGATCAGAAAGGAGGTACTGAGCAAGAGGTTTCCGCTCATACAGAGCCATGCTATCCATTAACCATTTATGTGATGCCAGCACATAGGACGTCGCAGGTGCTGAGCTGAAGGTCCCTAGAAGCTTCTTCCTACCTCCCCCCGTCTTGCGGGCCCTGGCGTTGCTCCCGCCCTGACCACCACCAGTACCACCCATACTAGGGCTACATGTCTGCCACTCCTCAGCATCCACTAGCAGGAGGGGGAAACCTGATACCACAGCAGCATCTGAATCTGAAGGTGGAGCTTCTTCAGGTTTGGTGGGCGCACTGCGAAGGAGATTACCTCCAGCTGCGACCACCAACGAGGAAACCTCCTCCTTGGAGGATAGCTTGCCAGCTAGGGTTATGTTGAGTCCATCGAGGAGGGGCGAGATCTTAGATCTGGGAAGCGAGAGGCTGCGGGAGGCACTGGGTTCACCAGGACATCCACCCTGGACACCGCAGACCTGCAGTGGTCATTAAAAGGCATGGCTGGGTGCGAGTGTGTGTGTCTGTGTGCGTCTGTGTCAGTGTGTGTGAGAGTGTGTGTGTCTGTGTTTTGTGTGTGTGTATGTATGCGTGTGAGTGTGTGAGTGTGGGTGTGAGTGTGTACGTGTGCGTGTGTGTGCGAGTGTGTGTTTGTGTGAGAGTGAGTGCAGTGGTCATTGAAAGGCAGGGCTGGGAATAAAGGTATTGCAAGGTATGAAAGGTAATGTAAGCTATTGTATTGGTTTGGACTCCGCAGACCTGCAGTGGTCATTGTAAGGCAGGGCTGGGTGTGAAGGTATTGTAAGGTATGGAAGATATTAGTCCTAACTCTATATTTACATGCAATGAGAACAACACCAGGAGTGGTCATTGACAGGCAGGGCTGGGAATAAAGGTATTGCAAGGTATGAAAGGTAATGTAAGCTATTGTACTGGTTTGGACTCCGCAGACCTGCATTGGTCATTGTAAGGCAGGGCTGGGTGTGAAGGTATTGTAAGGTATGGAAGGTATTAGCCCTAGCTCTATATTTACATGCAATGAGAACAACACCAGGAGTGGACATTGAAAGGCAGGGTTGGGAGTAAAAGTATTGTAAGATATAGAAGGTTAATCCATAGATCTATACATAGATGCAATGGGAAAGAAACCTGGAGTGGACATACTGTATAAAATGAAAACAAAAGGCACAGCCACAGTCACTGGTCCACACGCAAGGCCACATATGCATAGGGACCGGCACATCATATGATGTTGACCAAAGGCTGGTATGATATCATATACATTGCATCACATGATATTAAATTGCATCATATGATATCAAATAGCAGATGTATGAAGATAGTAACTTCAGTCTAGTTAGACTGCTGGCATCATATTATATCATACGATGACATGATATCATATGATATCAAATATTGCCGTTCTCTACATTGGCTGAACTTACTAGATGGATAGTTTCATCTTCCGAACGCTCAGCAGTCAAGCAGGCAGACACCCATGAAAGGTCCACTATCCAGCAGTTCTGCAGCAGTTGAATCGGGTTTTTGTTGCGTTGTGTTGTGTTGTGTCTGTTGTTGTTGTTGTTGTTGTTGTTGTTGTTGTTGTTGTTGTTGTTGTTGTTGCGTTTGTTGTTGTTGCGTCTGTTGCTGTCGTTATTGTTGTGTTGGCTGTTGTTGTTGTTGTTGTTGTTGTGTCTGTTATTGTTGTTGTTATTGTTGTTATTGTGTCTGTTGTTGTTGTTGTTGTTGTTGTTGTTGCTGTTTTTATTGCGTCTGTTGTTGTTGCTGTTGTTGCGTCTGTTGTCGTCGTTATTGTTGCGTCTACTGTTGTTGTTGTTGCTGTTGTTTTTGTTGTTGTTGTTGTTATTGTTGCGTCTGTTGTTATTGCTGTTGTTGCGCCTGCTGTTGTTGCTGTTGTTGCGTCTGTAGTTGTTGTTGTTGTTGTTGTTGTTGTTGTTGTTGTTGTTGTTGTCGTCGTCGTCGTCTGTTGTTGCTGTTGTTGTTGTTGTTGTTGTTGTTGTTGTTGTTGTTGTGTCTGTTGTTGTTGTTGTTGTTGTTGTTGTTGCTGCGTCTGTTGTTGTTGTTGTTGTTGTTGTTGTTGTTGTTGTTGTTGATGATGATTTTGCTGCTGATGTTGTTTTTGATGATGATGATGATGTTGTTGCCTCTGTTGTTGTTGCTGCTGTTGATGATAATGTTGTTCTTGTTGCCTCTGTTTTTGTTGCTGCTGTTGATGATGATGTTTTTGTTTTGTCCTTGCGGTAGCGTAGGCGGTGGCATGTAGCCGGCTATGTTTTGGATGACCTAGTGAGAGTGAGGAAGCCTTTAAGGAGAAGTTTGTACTATTACTCAGCACAAGCATGCCTATCAACATGACGCAGTAGCAGTACATTCACCAACGCAAACACGAGGTACATCCAGTCATCCAGCATGGCAGAAAGGCCTGCATGCGACGCAACAACACAACCTCCACCCTGTCAATCTTCCATACCACCATACACCCCTCACTCATTAACTCTCACCATACCTCCCTCACTCACTCATTCCCACAATACCTCAATCACTTACTTCCACCGTCCATCACTCACTCACTCCCACCCACTGTTTTTCTTTTCAACGCACCAGCTTCTAGGCAGCTCCCTGAGACTGCCACTGGGCCAA
Source organism: Chlamydomonas sp. ICE-L (assembly GCA_013435795.1). Classification (NCBI taxonomy): domain Eukaryota; kingdom Viridiplantae; phylum Chlorophyta; class Chlorophyceae; order Chlamydomonadales; family Chlamydomonadaceae; genus Chlamydomonas; species Chlamydomonas sp. ICE-L. The sequence goes on along the minus strand of JACBWV010000610.1, from coordinate 159,439,159 downwards.
ACCCAAAGATTCCAGTAGCACCGGAAAGCTGTCGATATCAGCTTCCACGTGGACCTAACATTATATCATTAGTCTACCATCCTACCATGGACCTACCATTGCAATACCCATCAGGTACTTCATGGTCCTTCTAGCAAACCTGTTTTCATCAGTCCTGCACACCACGTGGGTCACGCGTGATGCAATGCAACTCCTCACAGCTGGGAACTTGTCAACATACTTGGCGCCTGTGGTGATGCAAGTGGTGTGGTGTGTGGTGTGTTGGTGTGTTGGTGTGTGGTGTTGCAAGTGGTGTGGTGTTGGTGTGGGTTCTGTGATGTTGCTAGTGGTGTGGTGTGTTGGAGTGTGGTGTTGCAAGTGGTGTGGTGTGGTGTTATGTGGTGTTGCAAGTGTTAATCACGCACTCCTACTCCTGACAGCTGGGAACTTGTCAACAAACTTGGCGTCTGCGGTGTTGCAAGTGTTGTGTGGTGTTCTGTGGTGTTGCAAGTGTTAATCACACACTCCTACTCCTGACAGTTGAGAACTTGTCAACAAACTTGGCGTCTGCGGTGTTGCAAGTGGTGTGGTGTTATGTGGTGTTGCAAGTGTTAATCACGCACTCCTACTCCTGACAGCTGGGAACTTGTCAACAAACTTGGCGTCTGCGGTGTTGCAAGTGTTGTGTGGTGTTCTGTGGTGTTGCAAGTGTTAATCACACACTCCTACTCCTGACAGTTGAGAACTTGTCAACAAACTTGGCGTCTGCGGTGTTGCAAGTGGTGTGGTGTTCTGTGGTGTTGCAAGTGTTAATCACGCACTCCTACTCCTGACAGCTGGGAACTCGTCAACAAACTTGGCGCCTGTTGTGTTGCAAGCAGTGCAGCTCAGTGCCATCTCGTTCGACAAATGGCTCCATGGTAGGTCTCGTCGATACAAGGTGCGGGGATTGAATCCCCACGGGTGCGCTTTAGTGTTCGCGGTCGCTGTCAACCGCCATATTAGCTTTGTCCAGGTAAAGTAGCAGCCTGTTCTCTACCGCTGTAAGACGGGCTCCCTTAATACCACGCCCCACCAGGTGTTATCATTACTTTTAGCTCAGTGCCTTGCAATCTGTACTTGTCCACATTCATAGTAAAGGCTTATAAAGTATAGCTTTCCTTGATGCACCTCCAGTTCTGGAGTGAACCCGCAATAAAAGCCTGTTGTGATGTAAGTGGAGTACGTGCTTTTATTTCTGATGTTACTCGTAGCAGAAGTGCTACATTACATACCTTGGTGTTTTTTGGGTGCCACGTTTGAGCCTTGAGGGGTTGCTTTGGGGGGACAAAAAAGCTACTAGTAGCACCCCGAGGGCAAGTAGGAGCACCATGGTGCCACCAAGAGACACATGTTCCTTTCCTTTTCCTAAGAATGCTCCTTGATATAGCCCCTCCGGATAGTCTAGAATGATCTTGACTATTAGAGGTTAGGCAAGTCCCATCAGCCAAATGGCTACCTCTTGGACTGTGGCTCTCAGCAAGTCTTTATCCCCGTCGTCCACAGCTGATGATTACGATACTCCCGACTAGTATGAATATCGTATCAGAATGTATAATTACACAAGGTATAAATAATATCATAGATGTATTGGATTGATCACACACAAACACCAGCACATCCTACCTCATTTACGCGGAAGGGCTCTCACCAAGTCTTTATCCCCGTCGTCCACAGCTGATGATTGCGATACTTCCGACTAGTATGAATATTGTATTATAATGTGTAATCACGTAAGGTATAAACAATATCATAGATATATTGGATTGATCACACACAAAGACCAGCACATCCTACCTGATTTACGCGCAAGGGCTCTCAGCAAGTCTTTATCCCCGTCATCCAGAGCTGACCCAATGAGCACCCACGATTGTGCTGGACCTGCCCACTGTCTCGATGCGGAGGTTCCCTTTCCTGCTGATGAGTCAACCGCTGGGGTGCTGAGGGCTGAAGATCGCCTTCCACCTTTCTTGCCATCAGCCTCGCTGCTGCCTGCTTGCACAGGGGCGGGGGTGCTGAACCCCCCCCCCCCCATACCTGATTTGGGCAAGTAGGCGGATGCAAGCACGTTGGTCCCCGTCAGCTTGGTGGTGGTGGTGGTGGTAGTGGTGGTGGTTCCGACAGCAGCACGAGGGGCAGGGGTGCTTAAGTTTGATTTTGGAGTTGCCTTGGCAGCAGTTGCATTTGCCTTGACAGCTGCGGCAGTTGCCGTGGCAGAAATTGCAGTTGCCTTAGCGGCAGTTGCATTGGCAGCCGCACCAGTTGGAGTCGCCTTGGCAGCAATAGCAGCTGCCTTGGCAGCAAGGGCAGTCGCCTTGGCAGCAATCGCAGTTGGAGCTGCCTTAGCAGCAGACTTTCCCTTCTCAGCGTGTGAGGTTGCGAGTAGAGCCTTAGGTACTGGTTTTGAGGCTGGGGGGCCCATGCCAGGCTGGGCTGAGTTGCCCGCCGTAGCATCCCTTGAAGGAGCTGGGGGGACGGTTGCAGTACCTCTTGGTGGAGCTGGGGGGTTGGTTGTAGCATGCCTTGATGAAGCTGAGGGGTTGGTTGTGGAGGGGGAAAGCTGGTCAGCACTTGGGTTTCGGTGGTTCTGGGTTTAGGTGGTTTAGGTTTACATGGTAAAGGGTTTAGGTGGTTAAGGTTAAGGTGGTCTAGGAAAAAAAGTTCTGCCTAGCATCCCCCAACCGTTTGTTGTAGGATTCCTTGCAGCAGTTGAGGGGCTGGCTGTGTCATCCCTTGAAGTTGCTCTATAGGAACCCAACGCAACCCAACTCAAGTGCTGACTAGCTTCTCCCTACCGTTTGTCGTAGGATCCCTTGCAGCAGTTGAGGGGCTGGCCGTGTCATCCCTTGAAGTTGCTCTATAGGAACCCAACCCAACGCAACCCAATCCAAGTGCTGACTAGCTTCTCCCTACCGTTTGTTGTAGGATCCCTTGCAGCAGTTGAGGGGCTGGCTGTGTCATCCCTTGAAGTAGCTGTAGAAGGGCGCTCATGCATGCTATCAGTGTGCCCCCCTGACTCGGCAGTGGAGGTTTGTGGCACTGGGGAGGGCCTTGGCCGGCGTGTCTTGCACACCTGTGACGTGGTGGCCACGGTAGGGGAATGTAATGACTCATGAGCAATCATAGAGATTTAAACCACACACTTCATAGAGATTCAACACTTGTGAGCAATCGCAGATTCAACACTTAAGATTCAACTTACACAATTGCGATTTGTTGGGGACCACGTCATGAAGTGCTTGTTAATCCAGCCCCCCCCCCCCCCCCCCCTCAGGGGGGGGGGGGGGGTTAGCCCCCTGGCCTGTCAGTCTATAATTGTCTTCATTATTATAGATTGGGCAAGTCCCTTTTGTCTAGCTAGCTACCCAGGGACTGTAGCATACATACATTTAAATAAGCACTTTTCAGGCAAGACAAGGTAAATGCAACGTGTGTGTATCAATGCAGTATGCCCCTGAGGTGCTCACTGAACTGTAACATGCATTTAAATTACATTACGTTGTCATAGGCAGGCCATTGTTCCAAGACAAGACCACTCCACAACATCCAGGGGGGGGGGGGGGACAAACATGGTGAGCAATGTGAGTGAGTCTAACAAAGCAGTGAGATTCCTGTGATCAGGAAGCAGCCTGATTCCTGAGGTGATCGTGTTGGTACTGGGACCTAGTGTTGAACTCGTTACGCAGTATCACGTCTAGGTATTTGTTCCTCCGCCGCGCTCCTTATTCACTCAATTTCAACAAGGAACAGTCCCACATCACGTCGGTCCACCCTCTCTCTCTCTCTCTCTCTCTCTCTCTCTCTCTCTCTCTCTCTCTCTCTCTCTCTCTCTGTTTTATATGCATTTACCTAAGGCTGTCACGATCTATTTATCGTAAAAATAATGCATCAGTTGTCTGGAGCACTAGCTAACGCAACAGCCTTACCAACAATGTCCCATGTGTACATCAGAATTTCTCTGCTTTACAACGAGCTCAGGCTTGGTTGGTACAGTAGTACCAACTGGAAATGGCGGGCGCTGTTTTGTGTACAGGGTCCCACTTCCTGGGGTGAAAATCCTTTCAATACAAAAGAAAAAACGCACCTTGCATCGGGTTGCTGTGCTGGTATTGATAAGCGTGCACGCTACGCAGCCCCATGGTTGAAGCCTGCTAGGAATGCGACGATTGGCTGTATCCAGGCCTAGAGATGGGCTAGCTCCCCCAGTCGACAATGTCCCCACAGCTGCCCTACCCATCCCTTGGGGAGTGCTTGCAACGAGGCCTGCCCATGGTGTACTTACACCACCACCTGGCAGTGCCAAGTCACCGCCAGGCGCCTGTGCAGCACCCTCCTGAATGTCACTCTTAGATACCGTCTCGCAAGCTCTGCCTCTACCCGCCGGCCCCTTTTTTAGTGTTCGTGCCGGAGTCAGCATTGGACCTGATTTCCTCTTCAGCCGACTGCCCTTGGAGTCTGGGACTTCGACCTTGCTGGGGCCAGGGGCGTCAGGATCCGAGGCTGATGAGGGACCAGCGGGGGCAAGGTCGTCACGGGCTAGTGATGAAGCACCTACATAGGGGAAGGAGGGAGGGAGGAGGTCATGTGCTTTGGTGTCTTGGGGCAGAAAGAGGGAGGGTTTGAGGGAGGGAGGAGGTCATGGGCTTTGATGATTTGGGGCAGAAAGAGAGAGGGTGGGAAGGAGGTCATGAGCTTTGGTGTTTTGGGGCAGAAAGAGGGAGAGTGGGAGGGAGGTCATGAGCTTTGCTGCTTTGAGGCAGAAAGAGGGAGGGAGGGAGGGAGGGAGGGAGGGAGGGAGGGAGGGAGGGAGGGAAGGAGGGAGGAGGTCCTGTGCTTCAGTGTTTTGAGGCAGAAAGAGGGAGGGAGGGAGGGAGGGAGGAGATCATGAGCTTTGGTGTTTTGGGGCAGAACGAGGGAGGGTGGGAGGGAGGGAGGAGGTCCTGTGCTAGGTGAGTTGAGGCAGAAAGAAGGAGAGAGGGAGGGAGGGAGGTCACGAGCTTTGGTGTTTTGAGGCAGAAAGAGGGAGGGAGGGAGGGAAGGAGGGAGGAAGGGAGGGGGTCATGTGCTTTGGTGTTAACATTTATTTATTATTTTGAAGGCGTTCCACAATTAGGGAGGGGGTCATGTGCTTCGGTGTTTTGAGGCAGAGAGAGGGAGAGTCTAACACACGTGTTGCAGGGTAAGCTAGGCCTGACATGATGAAGGCAGCAGGGTACTGGAACAGTGGTGCTTCAACATGAACAGTGGTGCTTCAACATGAACAGTGGTGCTTCGACATGAACAGTGGTGCTTCGACCTGATCCTCACCACTCTGTTTTGACCCTCCTACAGTCTCAGAGGTTGCCTCTCCAGCGCAAATGCCACTGCTGCTGCAACCACCTGCGGAAGCAGCAGCAGTGGTGCCGGCACTTGCAGCAGCAGCAGCACGTTTTGGGCCCCCCCGAACTGCTTTGGAGAGCCCTGCAACAGACGCGGGGGTAGCTCCTGTGATATGAGGGGGAAACAGCTTGATAACACAACCCAGAAGACAACTAGAAGATGATTTGCGTTTATGGAAGGATGGGGTGAAACGAAACGTTTTAAGTAAAAATGCCAAATTTGAGAGATATTATAGCAATTCAGGGGATGAACTGGACAAAACGTTTCCGCGAGAACTCGTACTTTGTACTTCGTAACTTGAAATCGAGATTTTTTGCCTGGAAACCGAGAATTCTCGACAATTTTGATCAACGGAACGACGCAGTGCGAAACGTTTGTCCAGTTCATCCCCTGAATTGCTATAATATAATTATAATCCAGCTGAAGGCTAATACTTGCCGGCAGAATAAACCAAAATGCAAGGGCCAGAAGTACCCGTGATACGAGGGCGCGAGGGTGTGTGTGTAGTATGGTTGTTGCAGGTATGGTAGTTGTAGACACAAACATACCTGTGATACGAGGGCACGAGTGTGTGTGTGCATGTGTCTGCATGCGCACGGAGTAAGTGTGTTTAGAATGGTTGAAGTTGTAGACACGCGCATACCTGTGATAGAAGGGAGTGCGTTTGTCTGCGTTTGTGTGAGTGTGTGTGTGTGTGGATTGAGTAAGTGTGTGTAGTATGGTTGTAGTTGTAGACACACACACCTGTGATGCGAGGGAGCGAGTTTGTGTGTGAGCGTGTGTGTGGATTGAGTAAGCGTGTGTAGTATGGTTGTAGTTGTAGACACACACATACATGTGATGCGAGGGAGCAAGTCTGTGAGTGTGTGTTTGTGCGTGTGTGTGCATGGAGTAAGTGTGTGTAGTATGGTTGTAGTTGTAGACACACACATACATGTGATGCGATGGAGCGAGTTTGTGTGTGTGCGTGTGTCTGCATGGAGTAAGTGTGTGTAGTATGGCTGTAGTTGTAGACACACACATACCTGTGATGCGAGGGAGCGAGTTTGTGTGTGAGCGTGTGGATGGAGTAAGTGTGTGTAGTATGGTTGTAGTTGTAGACACACACATACCTGTTATGCAATGGAGTGAGCTTGTGTGTGTTCGTGTGTGTGTGAGTGTGTACATGGAGTAAGTGTGTGTAGTATGGCTGTAGTTGTAGACACACACATACCTGTGATGCGAGGGAACACGTGTGTGTGTCTGTGTGTGTGCGTGTGCATGGTTGTAGTTGCAGACACACACATACCTTTGATGGGAGAGCGCGAGTGTGTGTGTGTGCATGGATGAAGTGTGTGTAGTTTGGTTGTAGTTGTAGACACACACATACCTGTGATGCGAGGGCGCTTGAACTTTCCTTTGCTGGCGGCGGTGCGTCCGTTGTCGGCGCTGATTTCAGGGTTGTCCTCCTTACTGCTGAGCCCAGCTGATGTCACGTCACCCCAGGCAGGTGCTGTTTTCGTCAGCCCACCAGGTTTGGGATTGACAGCGGTAGAGCCACCGTGAGCAGTTCGGCTTCGTGTGGAGCGCTGCAACCCATGCGCTGCTTCCAGGATGGCATTATCCTGTGTTTGTGTGTGTGTGTGTGTGTGTGTGTGTGTGAGTGAGTTTGTGAGTTTGTGCGTTTGTTTGTGTGTGTATTTGTACAGTCTAGCCAGTAGAGGCGTAGCCAAAAAGGCTAAATAGACTTGCCCAACCTCTATATTGGGAAGGGCAGCATGCAAAGCAAGCTTTGGTGAACTGAACCCCAGCAAATCGTAAACGACGCGCACCACCCACCATCAGCAGCAGCCAATGTGCTGCTTCCAGGATTGCGTTGTCCTGCGTGTAAGCAAATCAGGGTTTTACTTATAGCATTTTAGCAGATCATTTTGATTTGAGTTTTCAAAACACTTCGTAGCTCGTAGTTCTTACCTCGAACTTGAGAATTTGGCCTGAGAGTTCTGACATTTTGGCCTGAAGATTGAGAATTCTGAGAATTGTCGAAACATTGCCGAAAAGTGGAGGTACAAACTACAAACTACGAGACCCAAATCCAATTCATCCGCTGAATTGCTAGAAAGTGCTACTTGTAGCACAAGCTCTAAATTATGCACCTTGGTATACTGAAGTTGCTCCATCAGAGCCTGTCGGGTTGTTTTGGGGGGCAAAAAAGCTGTGAGTAGCACTCCAAAGGCTGCTAGGAGCACCATGATGGTGCGTGAAGACACTGGTTCATTTCCTTCAAATTAACCCGGAATGACAGTAGTTCAGGTGTGGATAGTCAAGGGCGGTAGCGCCTTTGGGGCCTACTTTGGGGGCAAAAAAGCTGCTAGGAGCACCCCAATGGCTGCTAGGAGCACTATGGTGGTGCTTGAAGACACTGGTTCATTACCTTCAAAATGACTCGGGCTGACAGTAGTTCAGGTGTAGATAGTCAAGGGCGGTAGAGCCTTTGGGGGCTACTTTGTGGGGGCTAAAAGCTGCTAGTAGCACCCCCAAAGGCTGCTATGAGCACCATGGTGCTGCGCTAAGACACTGGTTCATTTCCTTCAAAATCACCTGGGCTGGCAGTAGTTCAGGTGTAGATAGTCAAGGGATAGTCAAGGGCCGTAGAGCCTTGGGAGCTACTTTGGGGGGGCAAAAAGCTGCTAGTAGCACTCCAACGGCTGCTAGGAGCACCATGATGCTGCGTGAAGACTCTGGTTCATTTCCTTCGAAATTACACGGGCTGACAGTAGTCCAGGTGTAGATAGTCAAGGGATAGTCAAGGGCGGTAGGGCCTTTGGGGGCTACTTTGGGGGGGCAAAAAAAGCTGCTAGTAGCACCCCCAAAGGCTGCTATGAGCACCATGGTGCTGCGCGAAGACTCTGGGTCATTTCCTTCAAAATCACCAGCGCTGGCAGTAGTTCAGGTGTAGATAGTCAAGGGATAGTCAAGGGTCGTAGAGCCTTGGGAGCTCCTTTGGGGGGTCAAAAAGCTGCTAGTAGCACTCCAAAGGCTGCTAGGAGCACCATGATGCTGCGTGAAGACACTGGTTCATTTCCTTAGAAAAGACCCTGTAACAAATGCGCGGGATACTGGCTCATGTCTAGCAGTCTCGTTCAGGTTTAACTACCCTCATAAGCACTGGATAAACACATTTCAAAAATTGAAGATTCATACGCCCTGACACCGAAGGAACCCTCCCGTTCGCATGCATACTGGAGAATACTAGAGAATGGCTACGCACGCATACTGGAGAATGGCTACTATGATGGGTTTTGGTTCTGCAGACGGCTACTGCGCCTGGGTATGGACTACCGCGCGACAGCACGGAGGGAAGTTCTCTACCTCTTCCAAGACGGCAAGTCTTCAATTTGGGAATTTGGCAAGGGCTACAACCGCAGACCTGTCAGTTATAGTGCTGGATTCTACTGAACCATACAGCCTGAGCTCGATAGCACATTCCAATCAGTTTGTTGCTTTAATTTATACTCGACACTTCTCATGTCACTGTTTGAAGCTTTGTAGGTTATCTGGGGAACACAACAAACCACAATCAATAACTTATTAGGCTATTTTGTTTGATGCTGACGGGCCTGGAGAAGTGAAAACTTTCGCCGTAGAGAAGTAGGGAGGAGGATGAATAGGAGTGGGGAGGGGGGGGTGGGATGGGGAAGGGGTGATAAGGGTTTGGCGAGTGGGAAGGGTGTTACGGTAGTAGAGGGTGAAGGGGGGGTGTGAAGGATGTAATTTTAGTGGGTATATTGGGAAGTTGTCGGGGTCTAGGGGGTGTGAAAGATGAAGGGTCGCAGTAATTGGGGTGGGCCAGCTTCGCAGTGGAGAGGGTAGGCGTAGGGATAGTATGGAGCGGATGTAGTGCGGGTATATTTAGAGGTTTGATAGGGTGAGGGGGATGTATGGAATTCTGTGTTGGAGGGGAGATTGTGAAGAGAGTGGTGGATTGAGTTTTTGTTTAAGTGGTGTGAGTTTAGGATGACAGGGCCCCCCCCCCCCACCACACCACCACACACACACACACCCCACCAGCACATGCAACGATACTAATGTATGGTCATGGGTCAGTCTCTCCTGCTGTCCCAAAGACTTCGTAGGCTTAGTTCAGTAAGTAGATGTGGCCGCTCCTATGGTAGGAGTGGAAAAATCTTTCACTGTTTTTGTTTTGCTACACGTAGTAACTTCTAGGCAGCTCCCTTTCCCTGTCCTTGGGCCAACCCTGAAGCTAGCTAGTGCGAATGTTCTTAGCACAATAGCTCTGTGGATTTGGCACCAGGAGAAAACCATAATGCAACTGGCAAGGACAGAAGGACAGAGAGGCAGCCAACAGCTAAACGCTGACAGTATTCCAATGCAGCTGAAAAGTATTACATGGACCCAGCAGCTGGCTACTGGAGCTGCCTAGAAGCTGCTATGCATTCCAATGCAGCTGAAAAGTATAACATCGACCCAGTGGCTGGTTACTGGAGCTGCCTAGAAGCTGCTATGCATTCCAATGCAGCTGACAAGTTTTACATGGACCCAGTGGCTGGCTTCTGGAGCTGCCTAGAAGCTGCTATGCATTCCAATGCAGCTGACAAGTTTTACATGGACCCAGCAGCTGGCTACTGGAGCTGCCTAGAAGCTGCTATGCATTCAAATGCAGCTCACAAGTTTTACATGGACCCAGCAGCTGGCTATTGGAGCTGCCTAGAAGCTGCTATGCATTCCAATGCAGCTGACAAGTTTTACATGGACCCAGTGGCTGGCTTCTGGAGCTGCCTAGAAGCTACTATGCATTCCAATGCAGCTGACCAGTTTTCTTTTCCATGATCAATCCCTCACCTTCTCGGGTACCCCCCCCCCCTCTTTTTTACCCCTGTATAATCCCCCATCTTGTCAGGCATTTCCCCCTTTTTCTTTTCCCTGTGTAATCCCTTACCTTCTCAGCCCCCCCCACCCCCCACCCCACCCCCTTTTTTCTTTTCCCTGCATAATCTCCTAGTCTCCCACATTGTCATCCCCCCCACCCCCCACCCCACACACCCCACACACACACACATTTTTTTTCTCCCAGCATAACCCCTCCCCTTAGCAGCCCCCCCCCCCCTCCCCCCACTTTTCCCTTTCCCTACATAACCCCTCACCTTCTCAGGCATTTCAAGCAAGTGTATCGTCTTTCCTGTATGCAGCTCTATCTGTTTGTAAATGGCAACCAGGTGTGCGATCTTGGGATCCCGGATGATATCGCGCCTCTTGCTACCCTTCTTGCACACTGGACAGGTCTCCTTAGAGGAGATGGAGCGCTGGAGACAATCCCTGCAGTGCACGTCATGGTTTGTCTTTTTTATTTTGCTTCTTTGCCTTTTTCGCTTTTTGTTTGCTTATTTTGCTTGGTTTGTTTTTATTCCACAAGATAGTGCGCTGAAGGCAAAACCTGCAGTGCACGCCAAGTTCCTTTTGCTTGGTTTGTTTTTATTCCATGAGATAGAGCGCTGAAGACAATCCCTGCAGCCCACGTCATGGTTTGTCTTTTTTTTGCTCATTTCATTTTTTTCTTGTTTTTTTATTCCATGAGATAGAGCACTGAAGACAATCCCAGCAGCGCAAGCCATGGTTTGTCTTTTGGTGTAGGTGGTTGGATGGTGTTGGTGTGTATGGGGTTGTTGTTGGTGGTGGTGTTATTGTTTTTTTGTATTTTGGTATTGGTTTTTTTGTGTTTTGGTATTGGGGTTTGGTATTGGTATTGGTATTGGTATTGGTATTGGTATTGGTATTGGTATTGGTATTGGTCTTGGTCTTGGTATTGTTTTGGTATTGGGGTTTTTTGTATTTTTGTATTGGGGTTTTTTGTGTGCTTGTTTGGGTTTGTTTTTTTGCTTGTTTTGTTTTGATCACACGGTCCATCAGCATTCAGGCTGATCACTGTCCGCGGCTGGAGTTAACATAGGCAGGATGAACACTACTGAACACTCCTTCACTACACTCCTGAGTACAGAAAGCAATCACCAAAGTGCATTGGGTGACAATTTGATTGGTCGTGGCCCACTGGCTTTTATTGAAGGTGCTACTTGTAGCATAAGTGCTACATGTGTGCTACTTTAGTACAGTGCTACTCGGTGTTTTGGCGGGGCTACGTTCGAGCCTTTCGGTGTTGCTTTTGGGGGGGCAAAACAGCTCCTAGTAGCACCCCAAAGGCTGCTAGGAGCACCATGGTGCTAAGTAAAGACACCCGTTCCTTTCCTTAACAAAATGGGTTGTGGGTACCTCCCGCAGTGGGTACCTCCCGCAGTCTCAAAGGGTGCCTGCTCGATCACATTTATTCTTTTAGCTACGCGTAGCAGCTTCTATGCAGCTCCTTTTCCCTGTCCTTGGCCGAAACCTGAATCTGCGACCCGATAGGACGGCCATTCCAATGCAGCTGAAATCTGTGGGCTTAACCCAGTGGCTGGGTAATGGAGCTGGCTGGAAGCTGTCATGAGTTCGACAAAATGGTAAAAAAAATGTGCCTCCAGGAGTCTCAAATGGTGACTACTTTAATGTTGGAGTGGCCACGCCTTCTGATTGATGACGCATAAACCCTACACCCTACATCCTGCTTTCTTTTCGGCTTCTAGTAGCAGCTTCTAGACAGATCCTAAGGCTATCTATTCAGCCCAACCCAAAGTTCCCTGGTGCTCCTGGTAGCTGACATTTATTTATTTCCAGCACTTATTTTTATTTTTTCTTCTTTTGTTTGCGATGCTCAGAAGCCCCCCATGACTCTGTCAAGCCGCGGGCACATTTGGGGTCCAGTAGGGCACCAGGAAAAAGGAATCAGCAGCAGCAGCAGCACTGCTGAATGTTTTGGGTGAAGCCCAGTGGCTAGATGAGGCAGCAGCCTATAGGCTGCTAAGAAAAGCCGTGGCTACTAAACCTGTTGAGACAAGAACCTGTTTATAATAAGGGCTTGCCTGTCTCTAATTTGAATTCAAACAAGATTTCACAATTTTCATTTTGTTGAGAACCCTCCACGATATTTGGAACTACTTTGGTCAGTCAAACGATGAGGGAGTGATCTACGCCAATCAGTCAATGCATCCCAAACCTAGGAGACGTGTGGTTGCCCCTCCCCCACCCCACCCACCCTCACCCACCCCACACACCGTGCCCACCCCCCTCTTCCTCATGCTCACCAGCAGAAGTAATGACAGCATGGAAGTCTGCAAGGTCCCTCCATGATGTGTAGACTGCAAAGGGCATCGAGCAGCAATAACAGGGTGAGATTATTTTGTCTTGGCAGGGATGGGTGAGATATGTTTGGTTTGGCAGGGATGGGGATGTATTTTTGGCTTGGCAGGGATGAGAGAGATATTTTTGGCTTGGCAGGGATGGGTGGGATAATTTTGGTTTGGCAGGGATGGGTGAGATATTTTGGGTTTGGCTGGGATGGGTGAGATTGTTTTGATTTGGCAGGGATGGGTGAAGTATTTTTGGTTGGGCAGGGATGGGTGAGATATTGTTGGCTTGGCAGGGATGGGTGAGATAATGTTGGCTTGGCAATGATGTGTGGGATATTGTTTGGGCTTGGAAGGGATGTGTGAGATATTTTCGGCTTGGCAGGGATGTGTGAGATATTTTTGGTTTGGCAGGGATGGATGAGTAATTTTTTGTTTGGCTGGGATGGGTGAGATTGTTTTGACTTGACAGGGATGGGTAAGGTATTTTTGGTTGAGCAGAGATGGGTGAGATATTGTTGGCTTGGCAGGGATGGGTGAGGTATTTTTGGTTTGCAAGGGATTGGTGAGATATTGTTGGCTTGGCAAGGATAGGTGAGATATTGCTAGTTTGGCAAGGGATGGGTGAGATAGTGTTGGCTTGGCAGGGATTGGTAAGATATTTTTGGTTTGGCAAGGATGGGTGGGATAATGTTTTGGTCTGGCAGGGGTGGGTAGGATATTGTTGGCTTGGCAGGGATGGTTAAGATTGTTTTGGATTTGCAGGGGTGGGTGAGATAGTGTTGGATTGCCAGGGATTGGTGAGATATTGTTGGCTTGGCAAAGGATGGGTGAGATATTTTGGGTTTGGCTGGGATGGGTGAGATTATTTTGACTTGACAGGGATGGCTGAGATTGTTTTGGATTGGCAGGGGAGGATGAGATATTGTTGGATTGCCAGAGATTGGTGAGATATTGCTGGCTTGGCAGGGATGGTTGAGATTGTTTTGGATTGCCAGGGGTGGTGAGATATTGTTGGATTGCCAGGGATTGGTGAGATATTGTTGGATTGCCAGGGATTGGTGAGATATTGTTTGCTTGGCAAGGTATGGGTGAGATATTGTTGGATTGGCAAGGATGGGTGGGATATTTGGTTCGTTTGGCAGGGGTGGGTGAGATAGTGTTGGTTTAGCGGAGATGGTTGAGATTGTGTTGGCTTGTCAGGGCCTAACAGGTGAGGGTGAGATGTATGAATGATTTTGGGGAAAGAATTTTCACCTCAGCCCAGGGCAGGAGGTGGTACCCCTTCCACAAACGAGAAAACCATAGGATTTTATCAGAAAAGGCACTCTAGAAATGAAGAGGGATGTGGAAGGTTGTAAGTGGGATGTGCACTGAGTTATAGACTGTCTCAGTTGTGCACATCCCACTTAAAACCTTCATGTCTACAACCCGTGTCATGCACCCACTTTGTGAATTCACTAATTTGCTGCTGTAATTCAGACACCAGATAGCATAGCACCGTTATTTGCTTCAGCAGAGACGGCCCACCAACTCCCGTCCACCTCAAACCTACCACCCACCCACTCACATTTACACACGGACGTGAACAGTTCTGCAAACCCACCCACCCACCCAACTTCTTACCACACTGGGCAGGCCAGCTCCTTGCCCAACTTGTAAATCAAGTCCTCATTTAAATCGCCTTCCTCCATCAGTTTTCGCAGTTGTCGTTGTGCCCTGTTCGCGCTGAAACGTGATGCACGAGTTGGGCGCAGTGTACGAATGTCAATTTGAAGTTGGAGTTCAAAAAATCGAAACTGATCAACGAGCAGGAGCAGAACGAGCGAGAACCGTAATGTGCAAATGTAGGGTAGGTTGATGAAAAGCGAGATCCCAGCTGACGGAGACAGCTTCAGAGAATTCGCAAGATTCATTGTGTTTGTTTTTTTCTGTACCGTGTCTGTACTGCAATTGGCGTGGTCCTATGTGTCCTTATCTAACTACACCCTACACATGACCTTTTGATGCGCCCCACCCAATTTCCGATTGCCACCATCGGGCCTCGAGGGACTTCCTCCCACCAATCGCAATTTTGTATATCTGCAATCGTTTCTGCGGTCTTGAAAGCAAGAGCTTCCGCCGACTGGGTCTGACGTTCGGGGTCCCCCCATCCTGAAAGCCTTTCATACCTAGAATTTACTGATCGCCCTCTTCTGCTGCGATTTATCTAGATGGTTCACGTTCCTGTTTTCGGGATTGATGTCCCAGAGCCCAGGCTGGCTGAGTTAATTCCCAATGCGGTCACATTCATTGTCACGTTGGGTGCTCGAGGGCTTGATAAGATCCAAGAGAATCTCTATCCTCTATCAGAAGACGACCAGGAGACATACTTCAATCATTATATGTCTAACTTTCCGAGAGAGTTCGACAAAGTCCACACTCGATGCCTGGAAGGAGAGCTAGATAACTCCGCCCACTTGTCGAGTGAAGCAGAAGAAGCATCTTACGACTGGTGAGGCGGTTGCTGAAGTGATTTGTGCAACTGGTCATGAGCATGGTGTCTTCTGTGCTTGCACAAGTATACAGATGCAAAGAATTATCGTGCCAGCAAACTGTGCACTGATGGTATGCTAAGTTTCACAATGCATTATTCCTTGCACGTTTCATTTTCCTTGTCTTGCCTGCAACCTGCCTACCTTAGCTATTTTATGTGTAGCCTAAATTCTTCTGTAAATGAATGAAAGGGACCTCAGTGTTCATTTGATCAATCCTGGGATAGCTCTAGCTAAGTCAACCAGGCCACTCATGTTTTTTAAAACTGTTCAAGGGACATGTCTGCTCAGAAAATAGAGGATGGGGGGTGGTGTGTGTGAGTGTGGATGGGTGGGGGGAATAAATTAAAATTAACTGTGTGTGCTACACCTACACAGAGTCATCAGCTCTGTGAACATTGGCTGGCACTCATATCTTTCTCTCTCAATTATGCAGGTACCGCCGCATGATCCGAACTGCTACAGTTGGCGCAACTGACGATGAGCAAGAGGATGTGACAGCTTTCAAGCTGGGCCTAGATGCGCCTAGCATACAGGAGGAAGTGCGCAACCGGTATGAGGCTGAACAGGAACGGCTAAATGCTGTTATGGACCCCTTTGATGAGGCCCTATTTAGCAAGGTCTCAGCGGACCCCCTAATTCAACTGGAGGCTCGATACAGCGCACAACTCGAAATGCAGGCGATACAGAGGGAGCTGACGGAGAGGAAGGCAGCAGAACGAGAAGCAGAGGAGGAGAGGCGGGAGTGGATAGAAAACAAACTCACAGGGACAAGGAAGGTAGTAGCCCTCTCGACATTGAATGCAGGAGCTGGGGCGGCACTGGGGCTACTGCTCTTTAGGGGGTTGGGCATGGCCTGGAAATTCGTGTTTAACCCATCTGCAAGGAAGACCAAGGCAAAGAATGCTGCAAGGGTGAAGAGGCAAATCGAGGACAGGGCAGCTGCTAAATCCTCTGCTGCTCCAAGCAAGGCTGAAAAGAGCAAGGCTGCACCAGCTGGCAAGACTGCAGCAGCAGCAGCAGATAAAACATCCAAGACTAGTAAGACGACAGCGACGAAGACTAGTGCTAGGCCAACGGCTCGCAAACGATGATGCGGCATACATACAGGGCAGGACTGACCTAGCTAGCAAAAATGCTTCATCTCCAGCCAGGGCTAGAAAGACAGCAGCAGCAGATAAAACGACCAAGATAAGCAAGAGGACAGCGACAAAGAATCTTGCGAGATCAACAGCTCGCAAAGAGTGATGCTGCAAAGCCACCTTGGCTCAAGTTGATTTGGGCAGGTCTCTTCAGCCTATTTGGCTACTCTTGAGCAAAGATGTACATACATACAAGTTGGAAGTGGCACATACTCAGGTTTACCCAATATCTTATTCCCCAGTTTTCTCTCATGCCTTCATTACACAATGGAGTTGTGCGCAAATGCTCGCAAGGGCACCATGACATAATGTGGTGTTGGTGAAGCCAGTTGCTGCAATATCACAGTGGTATATGCCTCCATCCGTTGCTGTAGTGTGCTATGCCTAGCAGCACAGTGAAGAGCCTTTCTATAGTCCGATGTAGGAATTGTCTGTGTGCTATGCCTAGCAGCAGTGTGAACAGGCTTTCTACAGTCCGATGTAGGAAATATCTGTGTGCTATGCCTAGCAGCACGGTGAACAGCCTGTCTACAGTCCGATGTAGGAAATGTCTGTGTGCTACGCCTAGCAGCACGGTTGACAGGCTTTGTACAGTCCGATGTAGGAAATGCCTGTGTGCTATGCCCAGCAGCAGTGTGAACAGGCTTTCTACAGTCCAATGTAGAAAATATCTGTGTGCTATGCCTACCAGCACGGTGAACAGTCTTTCTTCAGTCTGATCTAGGTTGTGTCTGTCTTTCCCCCCTCCAACACAGGTTTTCAAGGTGTGTTATGTTATTGTGAAAGCCGTACAATATTTTGGTAAATCAGGCCCAGGGGTAGAAGGAGAAGACTAGTATTTGTAGATTTAAGCTGCGAAACAAACACGCAAGTCCTCATATTTATTTATTAGTTTGGTTGACGCCGGAGAAGCGATTTTTTGTTTGTGTGACAGCTTGACAACACTTAGCTCTCAATGGTTTGCGCCTGATTACATCAATCGGCTATTGGGCTGCTCACCGTCTGCAGGCAGAGTACATATGGGTAGTATAATAAACACTACTGCACCGTACTCCTCTCCGCACATATCTCTTAGGAGTCTTGGCTATACATTGGCTGTACAAAACTGCCAAGGAATATGTTATGAGGGTAACGGCAATATGTTATCTTTTGATGCCGGCAGTCAAACTAAGGCAAAGTTACCATTGATATACAATATCATATGATGCAATTTGTATGATATCATGCTCGCCTAAGGTTAGTATCATATGATTTGCCGGTCCCTACACATATGTGTCTTTTCTAACATTTGAGCCTCCCAACTGGTTTGGGAACCCTAGATCCTAAACCCGACTTCTACACAGGTGACTGAATGGTAATGCTTTCTGTGCGGCCATGTCTGCAGCTTACTTCCCCCGTAATGTAATACAGTTCGGTGGCTAACTCACATTGACACAGTGTTGCACACTCAGTGTAGCGGCTCAGAATAGCTCTACAGCAGTCTGGGCAGCGTCTAGATCTTAGTCGTAACCGGGTGTAATGATATGTTTATGTACAGAGAGAATGGAATTAACGTAGCATGAGCAAAGGTATATTAGTTATCTTAAGTGAGATGTCTGAGATGCTCGCCAAGATGTCACCGTGGTGGTCAAGGTGATATAACTGCGCAGCATCTCGCCTAATGAGTTCAGCGTGATCGCCGATGACAAAGGGGCGGTACATGATAAGGTACTGTCCCCACATGCGTCTGGTGGGCATACGGCTTAACCCATACGCCCTATTGACGGGCCCAAATCCCTGTGAAGGGTTCTGTTCTGTTACACTCAGGCCCTGCATCTAGGGGTCGTAACCAGGGTTGTTGTACACGCTGCGTGCTGTGTGACAGACACAGATTTTGAAACTGGTTGTGTCTCGTGATGCAGATTTTGGAGTTCTCGAGAAAAACCCTGGAACCAACCACTCATCCAACCAGGGGGTCAGAGCCCTGGGTTACTTGAACGAGAGGGAGGGGGGGGGGGGGGCTGATAGCCATCCAAAGAGCTACCTAGAAGCTGCTAGTCATTCATCATAAATGGGGGGGGGGTATCCAACCACCACCACAGCATCACACCACCACACAACCTCAACAACCCCACCACCATACAACCATCACCCACACTAACAACAACAACATGTTTCCGAGCAGCCTACAACATGTTTGAGGCGGGTGGTGGTGGGATGGGGGGGGGGGGGGGGGGGGGGGGGGCTGATAGCCATCCAGAGAGCTACCTAGAAGCTGCTAGTCATTCATCATAAATGGCATCATAGTATATCATGTGTTTGTGCCAATGTAATGCTGGCTGTCTGGCTGTCTTGTGTACTGCTGCCTGGCTGACTTAAATACTGCAGGCTGGCTGGCTTATGTACTGCTGGCTGGCTGTCTTGTGTACTGCTGGCTTGTGTGTTCTAGTACCAGAATAGTAGTGCTCTAGCAGAAGTTAGCAGTGCAGTAGTACTAGAATAAATGCATTTAGTGAGGAGGCTTTTTTTGTGCATTTTGGCCCCAAAAAAGGCTCTGCTCTGTAAATCTGACACCCCAGCTGGTTTGGTGCCCAGACCAAGGGGGGGCTATCCGAAGGGAGGTTTGTACTTGGATCCCTCTCTCTTGACCCGAAAAGAGACATAAGGAAGGTTAATCAGGCAGTTTCAAAACTCTCATTATCATTAAGAACTCTGATAAGGCAGACTTAATTTGAACAGGAGGGAAACTCCAAAAAGCGAATGAAAAGGCACATTAAGAGGGACGAACGAAAAAACATAGCGAGCTACAAATAAAGGCCTCGGGGCAAGTAATTACATTACATTACATGTTAAAGTCTACTTGACACCGCGAGGGTGTATGAGACTCTGTGCTTTAAACAAAAAGAAAAAGCACCCACAAAGCAAAAAACCCCATTACATCAGGGGTGTGTCGAGGACAAACAAACCAAACTCCCAACCACCGTTTTGGTGGCGTAGGTATTAAACCCCTTAGAGCAGGACCCAGATCTCAACCACTTACAGTGGCGGAGGTAAGAAGCTAACAAATGAGAAGTCACAAGAAGAAAAAAAGGGATAATAAATTACGGTGCCACTAAGCAGTCCAGGGCTTCCTGTCTTGCTCTTCTACAAGTAGAAAGATAGTCGGCTAGGTTGCTCCAAAAAGACTTAGTGCCATTTCCATTCATAAAGGTTCTGAATGTGGAATCGCAGAATTCCATATTCCATACGGTTAAGTCGGTATCCTCATGGACATGCCTAAAAATATCTGTAAACAGCTTCTGGTAGCGAAGGCGAATATCATTATAAAAAGGGCACTCAAACATATGCATTTCATCCTCAGGTTTTTGGAACCCACACATTTGACAGTGTCTCATTGAGCGAGGGATGTGTGCTCTATCCACCACCCTCATTCTTTCTGTGTTCAGCCAATGGGAACCCATTCTAAACTGTGCTATAGAACGAATCTGATCCTGCTTATGTAAGGCGGATGTAAAGGGAATCAAGCCATTCTCATCATTGCTGTTGGCTGCGAACCATTTTTGGTATCGTAGGCGTTTAAAGCAAACCCTTCTCTCATCAGGGATGTCTCTAACTGCATTGGTGTCACTTGGGTACTTAAACCTCCATGACTCAAAAACTTCAGACATAATACCTTCGACATCGACAGCCTCCAAAATGTTGATGTTTTTACTGGATCCTAGCTTGTGGAGAGCACAACGTAAGTCATGAACCCAGCCAGTGTTGGAGTCAAAAGATTCCTCAAGAGCCATTCTAATGAGATCCTCAGGTTCTTTATGTATGGTCTTGTTCCAGAAGCGCAAAGCTTGTTTAAGCCAAGCAAAACGCAACGGGGTTCTACCCAGCTCTTCCATGATAATATTAGATGTAGTAGATTGGCAAACACCCAACATTTGTTTAAGTATACCTCTATGCCATTTCTCACAAGCATGGTCATTTGAGATAAGTGTGTTGTTCAGAATAGAAGGAGCCCACACCTCACAGCCAAAATTCAGGATAGGTTGTACAAGAGAATCAAACAGGTGGGTGAGAATATCAATATTGTATATCTCCATAGTATGGCATCGCCTACGGAGCATGTGGTATGCCTTTTGGGCCTTAGTGAGCATCCTAGAAAAAGCAGCTTTTGCACGATTGCTTGAGTCAACATCCACAAAGAGGGATCCCAAGTAGATAAAAGATAACTTTGTATAAAGTTGTGCTCCATCATAGACAAATTTGTAATCAGGATCCATGCGGGCCTCATCACAGAATTGCTTGTTGAAAACGACAATCTCAGTTTTCTTTATATTCACAGCCATCTTAGTAGCCTCGCAGAAATCTCTCAGGCAGTCAAGCATCGCTTGCATATCTGCCGGGGATTCTGCCATTATAGCTAGGTCATCAGCATAAAGTAACAGTTGCAGAATCTTTCCCCTAAGCTCAGCCCCTACATTTGGGAGCTTGGATTGGAGGAACGATTCAATTCTATCAATGAACAGACCGAATAGGAGTGGGGATAGGGGGTCTCCTTGTTTAACTCCTACAAGGGATGGAAAGGAGGATCCAATGTCCCCATGTAGGCGAACTTGGAAAACAACATGATTATACATGGACTTAAGAATAATGAGATAGGGGTCCTTGTCTCCTAGCCTTGCTAGGCAATCCCATAGCAAGTCTCTGTTGACCCAATCATAAGCCTTCTTGAAATCAACAAAAGCCACAAAGAGTGGTTTTTTCTTCTCTATATATTTATCTACTATCAGCTTGGATAACACTCCGGAGAGTGGACTTTGTGTGTGCAGCACGCCAATCTATAAATGCGGAGACGAGAATAAGTTACAAGCACTGGAGACCCATTAAGGGGCACCAGTGGAGGAAAGGGGGCGGTAGCCTGGAACCTGATCAGGGTACAGGCTAGACAGCGCGTGTCAGAAGAACCGATGACACAGTCAACAGGAAGTCGTCACAGTGTCATGAAGAATGACACAGTCTACGGGAAGCTGACATAGTACTGTCAGGACCGATAGTTCTAAGGGAGTACATAAGGAGTCACCAAGACATAAAACAAGCGAGAGCACCGCTATTCATGCTGATACTCCACCTGTGACGCAGGTGACATACAATAATAGTACTCCACCTATGGCACTGGGGACATAGAACCATAACTTGGTAGCAAACAAAAATTATTAAGGAACGGCGGAAAAACAGGAAACCAGAAGAAAGCCTTGTCTAAAATAAAAGGATGAGAAAGGATGAACCAAAAACCACTGTAGTACTCCGAAAATGTAGCAGCAAAAAACTTGGGTCATACCGAGCTGAGCTGAGACCAAAATGGAAATGTAACCATCCATGGTAAGCGCAAAAATACTATTCATCCAGAATAGTAGGCACCAAACCAGAAAATCACAGGGAGGCCAAACAGAAATCAATCCCAATACGAAAGGAAGGGGAACAACGGTGACTGAAAGAACCGAGAACTTAACCTAAAGAGAAGACTGAAAAAATCGTATATCAAAGTTGGGGAACAACGGTATAGAAAACCCGATCCGGGAATAGGAACCTAACGCCAATCAATGATAACCAAAGAGACGGATTGAAATATCGTGTGAGCGCAGCACACGAGAGAATCAAAGCCTAAAGGACGCAGACAAGAGGACACTAAAGACTACGATGGAAAAAAAAAAGTCGATGGAAAAATCCACTACCTTAAAAACTATTCTTAGCATAGAATTCATGACTAGGTTGGGATGAAAAAGCCATGATGAACTGGTTTTTCACTCAAAGATGGAAGTAAGAAGATTTATGAAAGTTAATTATCATAAATCCCCAGCTACGGCACTAACGAAAAACATTCTAAGAGGTGGGTATCGCACCGCAAAGAACTCATGCACTCAAGACACACCAAGCGCCTAACCACAAGCAAACCAAACCTGCAGTAACTGAAAAAATCCAAAGGATGCGAAGTTAAAATTTTCAAGAAACTTGTAACCAACAAAGGAAACACAGTTCAATGAACAATAGAAGGGTAGATGTACAACCATAGTACATAAAACCTATTGTCCACCTGAAAAATAGTAAACGCATAAAAAGGACTTCAAAGAATTTACTGCAAAGGATGGACTGAAAGGGCGCTTGAAATACACTCGGAAAACAAGAAAGAGGTGAGTGGCGGTACATCTGCAAGTACAACTGCAAGATTACCCAGCCCACCAACTCACAGTAAAATCCGAAGGGAAACAACTACTACACTCCACAAAAAGTTCCAATCACATGAGGGGCTGGTGATCTAAAAACAGTGTGGAGTAAAAAGAAATAGCTAATCTATGATGAGCTCCACCGAACGAACCATCTGCCTATGGAACTAAGAGTCAGAAAACATCAAGACGCTATAACGGTGGTCTGAATTAAGTACCACCTTCCACCAAAACCAAGAAAGACAGCTGAAAGGAAGCTGCCTAAACAAAGCGTCGTAACGCTCCACCAATCTAGACTACCCTATAAGTCAGTCTAGGAGGTGCTGAGGAATAGGCACTCACACATAGGGCCATGTTAACCTACGTATGAGAACCAGCAGCACCTAAAACAATGAATCCTGGGTTGACTGTAACACCCCAGCCATACGCAGTATCAAGCTAGACCAGTGTTCAAGATCATCACTTACCCATTCGGCAACGGCTACATCATCACATGGGCTTGACCCGAGTAATCCACCAGGGACGACAGGAGGCGTCGGAATTATCGACACCCGCGAGCCATCCGAGGTGGTCGGAGGTTGGCGACTATTAGTCAATGGACCTGATCCAGGTACCACTATGATCGAAGGCTGTCTAAATCCTAAAGCTTCACCGCTAAAACGTGGCACAGAGGAGGGCCTGGCGACCCCCTGAGATTCGGCTAAGATTATAGTTGGATATCCAACTCCCACCCGCCCTAAAACTTCACACACAATACAGCAAGATCAGGCCCTGGTCTAGAATGCAACAATGATACATCCAGCCAGGCCAGCCAACAACAATTGGGGTTGTTAAAGGGCGTAGGGAATTACCGGTAACACATAACATATCACCGTTTGATGACAGGAGGGATGCAAGCGGGCACGGGGACCCATACTAATGGGAGAACCCAGAAAGACAGTTTAGAACTGAACTGGATATAGAGAGTACATCACTACTCACTACTAACTGGCGCAACATTGGAAACCCAAATATAATAACCCTTACTCACCAGGGAATACCCAACCAGTCTACCAAATAATGCCTTTCTAACTAGCTTGTTGCGTGACAGCCCAATACTAAGATTACATAGCAAGGGCAACCTAACAAACGCAACAACGACACATCAGGTGCAACCCCAAAGAAAAGCTCCGAAGGAGTCTTGTCTCCCTAGATGAACACGCGATTGCAAAGATAACACACTAGCACCATGCTGAGCAGTGTCATCATCAACAACTCATGCATGCCCCAACTAATCGAGATCAACCATGCCTCTATACCACTTAACTAAAAATTCCTAAGCCCTATCAGAACTCAAACACTTGAACTCAAACTCACGTAGCTCAGGCATACACCTAAGGGGGGAACCAGGGGCACGGGAAGACAAAGTAGTAACCTCTGTCGAACCACGGAACGCACCCAGGGGTCACAAGGAGCCTAAGAGAGAAAAATATCCACCAAGATATCATGCCAAAGATCCTCCACGGCCGCTGGACTAGGGCCAGGACGGCCTGTAGCATGGGCGAAGTCCGGCGCTGCGAGACCTGGGATCACAGAAGGTGGGGAAGCGTTAGGTTGAAGTCGAGATTTGAGGTATGGGAAAAAGGAGACGAGAATGACAGTGCAGCAAGTCGCACCTGGTGCAGAAAATCGCACCAATGGCAGAAAATCGCAAATCGCAAGGGCAGAATTCGAACATTTATCGCTAGGATGCGAAGAGCAGAGCCGAGGCATGTAAAGGTCCTAATATCCCGCCGTCGATGATCAGTCAATCCCAAGTCCCCCCCTCTATCGCTCGACTCACCCGGTTGGGGGGTAGAGGGAGCAGCACCCGTAGTGGTGCTGACCATACCCCCCTGCCTCCTACCACCTCCAGAATCTCCAGGTCCAGACGCGTAGGTCGTCCTCCTCTGGCGAACCCTACGGCAGTGCCGGCGATCCGCCAGCTTGATCGAAAAAATTCTCCAGAAGGTAGCACAGAGCCACTAGAGCGCAAGCTCATGCCAGTAGCCGACCGTCGGCTGGGCAGAGCAAAGGGGGCAAAGACGACGTAGACATCAGCAGGGAGCTTGGTCGGCTTGGCAACCTCCGGTATGCAGGCAGAGCCTCAAACACCGGAGAAAGGTCAGCGACGACAAGGACGCGAGCAGACGAAGACGGGGTATCTCCACCGATGTCCAGGCTAGTCGCCGACTTGAGTCTGCACGTCACAGTCATCTACGACAAACGGGAGGAGGCGACAGACGGCAGGGGAGGAAAAGGAAGAGAAGATGGAGGAATGACCGGGGGGGGTTACTTCCACGATGGCGGAAGGACTCTCATGACCGCTAGCAGAGGCAGCCATCGCTGAGAATGATACTGCGCATCCCGCGCGTCCAGGAAAGACCATCCATGTCATGGAGTTTCTCAAAATGGCGGGAGGTCCTCGCGGAAGTTGCATCGCAAAGCAGTGGTAGTAAATGAAGGGCCGTATAACCTATCAGCTTGGATAACACTCCGGAGAGTGGACTTTGTGTGTGCAGCACGCCAATCTATAAATGCGGAGACGAGAATAAGTTACAAGCACTGGAGACCCATTAAGGGGCACCAGTGGAGGAAAGGGGGCGGTAGCCTGGAACCTGATCAGGGTACAGGCTAGACAGCGCGTGTCAGAAGAACCGATGACACAGTCAACAGGAAGTCGTCACAGTGTCATGAAGAATGACACAGTCTACGGGAAGCTGACATAGTACTGTCAGGACCGATAGTTCTAAGGGAGTACATAAGGAGTCACCAAGACATAAAACAAGCGAGAGCACCGCTATTCATGCTGATATCTACAATATGGTTAAGAATTAATGATGCATCTGCAGTACCCCTACCACTTCTAAATCAATATTGGCCAGCGGCTCTGAGGTTGAATTCTTCTGACCAATCATCTAGTCTACGTAGCATGCAAAGGGAGAAGATCTTTCCTGTGGAGTTGCTCACCGCAAGACCTCGATAGTTGTCCTTGTCATACACACTGCCTTTGGATTTGGGTACGGGTACCAAGGCAGCTGCAGCCCATTGGCTAGGGTAAGAGGTCTTCCAGATGAGATTAAACAGGTTAGTCATAGCTTGTACAAATCGGGAGTTGGCCTCATGGGAAGCAAATCTGTACCATTCTGCAGGGATACCATCTACCCCGGGGGAGGAGTTTTTCCGTTGGGATTGGAGAACAGAAAACACCTCCTGGGTGGTAAAGTCTTGACATAACCACGTTGGTGCGGCCTCTATCTGAGGTCCATCAGCTTGAGGGACAAAGTCCCTAGCATCCAGACTTGGATCAATACCTACTTGCACATCAAAGAGGTCTGCAAAATAATCAGTCCAATCATGAATTGTGATATCTGCCGTAGTGGCCTTGTTAGGCTCACGCACGTCTTTCCAAAAACTTTTCGGATTATGCCGAAGATTCGTATGAAGGTTCTCCATGCGTGTTTCTAGCCACTTCCTCTTCTTTCTTCTGAGAATCCTCTTGTACTCCTTGTGCATAGAACCAGCCAAGTCAGAGCTAGAGCCATGTTGATGTTCTGCTTGGCTTGCTGCCTGTCTAGCACGATTGCATTCATCATCATACCATGCGTTCACGGGCCCGTGCTTACGCTTAGCTACAGGTTTGTGACAAGTGAAACTTGAACTTAGTGACTGTTGGCTTTACAGGTACGACACGGAATGTGTGTGCTTCTCGATCTCTTGCAAGATGTCCAGAAGCACTCGCCACCTGTATAGTTCAGTAGTTCCATGGCTCCAGCTTTAAAGGCAGGCTCGCCGTCTTCCGCAGTAACATAATCAATTCAATGCAAAGCTTTCTTGGAATGGAAACAAGCGCGAACAAAAGAGAGAGAGAGAGAGAGGGGGGGGGGGGGGGGGGGAGGGGGGTCTTTACAAAGCGAGAATTGTAGAGAACAATCACAAATATGTGTATAAATACATACGCCAGTACGCCACCATTGACTCAGAGAGAGTTTTTTGACAAGTATATATTTTGAGATTCAGACCACACTCCTACAGAACAACGAGCCCCCCGTATATCACCACATATAGTTCTCGGTCTACCTCCAAATTCAAAGTCGCTAGACAATTATTCAGCTCCAAGTGGAAGGGCAGTTCGGTCTATCGGTACGATTCTGCTGCGTTGGGTTGGTATATCCAGCCAGGAGAGCTGTCTAGAAGCTCATGGCCATACATGAAAAATGGCATATAATAATGTATGCAAATATGATAACGCTGGCTTGCTGGCTGGCTACCGGCTGGCACCAAACAAAACCGAACACCACCAACCCCAAACACCACCAATACCCCATTACCCCCCCCCCCCCCCCCCCCCCCCCCCCTCCCCACAAGCCTATCGACTTATATATCGGTACGAATACACGAATTAACCGATCTACCCTTTAATCAATATACTATGGCTTCACCAGCCATGTGTCAATAATGTGACTTACGAGATGTAAGTTGCAAGCAACTACCGGTATCATCGTACCAAGTACTAGGTTGGGGCACATGCACAGACGGACAAATGGGAAACCCTGGGGGCTCCCGCACCCTTGAATCGCCTACAGCGCGAAATGGCCTGGATACCGGTATTTAAATCCGCAGCGCAACGAGAAAAAGAAAAGGCTAATACAAGCAAGTGGGCTGGACCGGGCTGTCTGGGCATGGGCTGGCTATAACCCGGTGGGTGCGGGCCTTGCAATTATATTTTGTTAGAAAGTCTTTATCATACTTGCGAACAGCCTGGAGCCATGTAAACAAGTCCAAGCAGCATTATGGCCAATGGCCAAGGAAAGAGGGCCAGCCTGGGGTTGTCTGTTACAAAGACCTCACGGTGCTAATCGGATTTATCCGCAGAAGTACATGTGCAAATTAGCACACATTAACTCACGCAAATCCCCCTCCCAACAACCCTGACTGGCAGCAAACAGATTTCACAACGATCTATCATTTGAGATATACGACCCTGTCCTCTGGGCCTGTCCCCCCTCTCGGAGTTTCCTCCACTCTCAAAACATGGGCACCACGATTATGTACCGTTATTATATTAAGTACCATAGGATTCAATATTCGAGTAGGAGCTTCACCTTCAGTCAAGTAGACTTTAACATGTAATGTAATGTAGTGACGAATAAATACCCCGCAAACAAGTGCTACCAACAAGGATCCAGAAGTTAGGTGACTCCGGCGCTCAAGCACGTTCTCTTGACACATGTCAGTCGACTTCAATATACTGTATATATGAGTGTATGCCAGTATTGGTGACTACTGCTAGCTCCGGCTTACGCAGTGGTGTCCTTAACTTCACGTCCTGAGAGTGGCACATTACTCGGATGTAACAATTTCAATTTCAATGTATGCCAGTATGGACCATCCTAGTGGAACCTGACACATGCCTCCTAAACAAAACACGCCACGTGCTGTGTGAAAACACAGCCTCCAGTTACCCGACTGATATAGTACATCGGAATATCACAGGCTGCAATATATATGGGGACAGCCATGGTCAAGATGATTATGCTGCCTTGGTCTTCTTGGTGGACTTCTTGGCCTTCTTCTTGGTGGTGGTAGTGGTAGCCTGCGCACACGGGGATAGCATTCATACCAGCCAGTCAACATAGGACAACAAACCATGGAAGTTTAAATGTTGCAGACCAGTGGTAGCCAAGTAGGCTCAAGGTGCATACATGAAAAAACAGACAAGAAGCAAGACATTTAGATGAGCATGATGCAGGAAAGACATGGGGCCATGCATATATCATATATGTCATATGTATGTAGAAGTCATATTATGGGGATATGGTAAGTATACGTATGATAGGCATTTAGAAGTCATACAATAGATATAAGTGACTTCTACATACCAGCAAAAATTCTGTTTAAGCCCTTCCTATCACGGTTGGACAAGTCCCTTTCGTCCCTTGGCCCACCCCTGGACTGTAACATACATACATACATAATTACAAACAAAATATAGCGCTTTAGACGTGCCCCTTACCTCGGCCTTGCGGGGTGCGACACACATCATGAGCAGAGGTACAAGGGCCAACATGAAGGGGGAAGCCATGAGGCCACCAACAATGAGCTGGATGTATACAGGATCCTGTGATGTGCAGTGGGGATGGAGAGTACATTATGAAGTGGCACTCGTTAATGTGGTGGGTGTAACAATGGAGAGGGGATGGAGAGAAGATGGTGAGGGGATGGAGAAGGGATGGTAAGGGGATGGAGAGGGGATGATGAGGGGATGAAGAAGGGAAAGGGGATGGTGAGGGGATTGAGAGAAGATGGTGAGGGGATGGAGAAGGGATGGTAAGGGGATGGAGAGGGGATGATGAGGGGATGGAGAAGGGATGGTGAGGGGATGGAGAGAAGATGGTGAGGGGATGGAGAAGGGATGGTAAGGGGATGGTGAGGGGATGGAGAGAAGATGGTGAGGGGATGGAGAAGGGATGGTAAGGGGATGGTAAGGGGATGATGAGGCGATGGAGAAGGGATGGTGAGGGGATGGAGAGAGGATGAAGAGGGGGTGGAGAGGGGGTGGAGAGTACGTTATGAACCGGCACTAGTTATTGTGGAGGTTGTCAGAGTGAGTGAAAAGAGATGCGCAGAGGGGATGGAGAGTACGTTATGAAGGGGCACTCGGTTATTGTGGTGGGTGTCACAAGAACCAGTTCGAGATCTACCAAGGGGAGATGCTCATGGACATAGTGAGTGAAAAGAGCGCAAACAACACCATGCAAGAAGAGGAAAAGGCGAGCTCCGAAACCAAGGTGCATGTGCCCCCAACCCCGCCCCCTGATTCCTGCCTCAACCCATCACTTCTCCTGACGGCTGATTGAGCATGAAATAAAACAGACTTAGTACCCACCGTAAGGAACTGTGTCTAACCCATCACTTCTCCTGGCGCCTGATAGGGCATGAAATAAAAGCAACCAAGTACCCACCGCAAGGAACCCTAACCCATCACTTCTCCTGTCAGCTGATAGAGCGTGAAATAAAAGCAACCAAGTACCCACCGCAAGAAACTCTGTCTAAGCAATCACTTCTCCTGTCAGCTGATAGAGCGTGAAATAAAAGCAACCAAGTACCCACCGCAAGAAATTCTGTCGAAGCTATCACTTCTCCTAGCGCCTGATAGGGCATGAAATAAAACCAACCAAGTACCCACAGAAAGGAACTCAGCCTAACCCATCAATTCTCCTGGCAGCTTATAGAGCATGAAATAAGACCAAGTACCCACCGCAAGGAACTCGGTTAACCAATCACTTCTCCTGGTAGCTGATAGAGCATAAAATAAAACCAAGTACCCACCGCAAGGAACTCAGCCTAACCCATCACTTCTCCTGGCAGCTTAGAGAGCATGAAATAAAAGCAACCAAGTACCCACCGCAAGGAACTCGGTATGGGGTGACTGCTTCAGCTGCGTGGTGAGGAACGCCTTCAGCTCATCGTTGAGGGCGTTCACATGCTTCATAAGTTGCTTGGCCTGATACAGTGACAACAACCATGTGAGTGCCTCTGTGCGGGTGTATATTGTGTGTTCATGTGCATATGTGTGTTTGAATGCAGGGGTGACTCAACAAATCAGAGCTGTACCAAAAATGGAGATAGGATGTGTGTGTTTGTCTTCCAACCCTGACCGGCCAAGGTGTAGCCAATGGCTACAAGGGCAGCAGACTCGTTTACATTTATCAATACCAGCTATATGTTCATAACATAATTATAAAAACATGAAAGGACAAGTAAGTTTTAATTAAAACCAGCTATATGTTAACATAATTATAAAAACATCGAAGGACCTGCTCCAGAATGACTCACCCACACAGCATCCACAACGTACAGGCTCCACATATCTGCAGCCTTGGTAAGGACCTCAGAGATCTTCTTCTTGTACTCCTCAGGGACCTTCTGCCCGTACTGCTTGCTCAGAAACTGTATGCATGTTACAGTATATTCAGATATATTGATACATTGATAGGTCGATTCTACTTACTCGTAAAAATTGCTTGCTCAAAAACTGGACCAACATGGGTGTGGGTCGATGCACAAATGAGATGTGCTCAAGTGGTTCAGGCAAGCTGTGCAATGCTATGATGAGGACGGGCAATGCTATGATGGTGCTGCAGACAAGCTGTGCAATGCTATGATGAGGACAGGCAATGCTATGATGGTGCTGCAGACAAGCTGTGCTGCACTATGATGAGGACGGGCAATGCTATGATCGTGCTGCTGCTCATGTTGGTGCTGCAGACAAGCTGTGCGATGCTATGACGAGGACGGGCAATGCTATGATCGTGCTGCTGCTCATGATGGTGCTGCAGACAAGCTGTGCTGCACTATGATGAGGACAGGCAATGCTATGATGGTGCTAATGCTCATGATGGTGCTGATGACAATGGAGATTAATCTGAAGATGGGACCTGTATCCTATTGCCCTCATGGACTCCATTTGTGCCCACAAAGCCTCTCTGAGCAGACAGCATGCATGCTAGATATCCCCACTGCCCAGCGGGTCTTACAGATGGAGGTGACTTAGTACTTGCCAAGATTCTGCACCCGACCTGCGTCCAGTGGGATTCAATACCCCCCCCCCCCCCCCCCCCCCCCCCCTCTCGGGATATGCGTTATTGTTGATGGACCATACAGGATGCGAGTGCCTTCTGGATACCTAGCAAGATGATAAGAACGCACTTGCATTCCGTGTTGTTCAACAGAGTTTGGCTACGTCCTCACCATCAGCAGGAAGGCTAGATATCCCCACTGCCCAGGAGTACGGCACTGCCCAAATATCCCCACTGCCCAGGAGTAAATCACATGCAGGCTAGATGTCCCCACTGCCCAGGCTAGATATCCCCACTGTCCAGGCTAGATATCCCCACTGCCCAGGCTAGATATCCCCACTGCCCAGTCTAGATAACCCCCTGCCCAGGAGTATCTCACCGCAGTAGTGGACTTCAGATGGGTCTTCACAACCAGGACAGCAGTCTTGTAGGTCTTCTCTAGGAAAGGGAAGGTTGCCTCAACGACCTGTTGCAAATATGCAACCACATCTGCACCCAGCTTCTGAAGGCGGGAGTAGTCACCAGTCTGCACCTCCTGCACAGATTAGCAAGGTGAGGGGGCAGGGATTTTTTTTCAGTTCAGAAATTGTTTCATAGCTTGATGGGTTTAGGCTTCCTCCATTCGGGCAAAAACAGGATCAAACGCAGCGAAAGCTACATATAGCAGAAAAACTCTGGTGAGGGGGTGAGGGGAGGGTGAAGGAGGGAGAGTACGGGGGTAAGAAAGGTGAAACAGGAGGGACCCGAGCTTGTCAACAAAGGTGTTCACTCATGTGATTGCATTATGCACTAAAGAGTGTTGTGTATTAGTGCTTATGTGCGCCCCATGTTGACTCTGCCCGCAGCAGCCAACAGCCTGCAAGCTGATCAACTACAAAGCAAAAAGCTCATAAGCTCAAGCACACTCAGTGCTGATACACTCAAGCCCACACAGTGCTCATCAACTCAAGCACACTCAGTGCTGATACATTCAAGAGCATTCAGTGCTCATCAACTCAAGCGTACATAAAGCTCATAAACTCAAGCACACTCAGTGCTCATCAACTCAAGCTCACACAGAGCTCATCAACTCAAGCACACTCAGTGCTGATACATTCAAGAGCATTCAAAGCTCATCAACTCAAGCCTACACAAAGCTCATCAACTCAAGCACACTCAGTGCTGATACATTCAAGCACACTCAGTGCTCATCAACTCAAGCCCACACAGAGCTCATAAACTCAAGCACACTCAGTGTTGATACATTCAAGCACACTCAGTGCTAATAAACTCAAGCCCACACAGTGCTCACAAACTCAACTCAAGCACAGACCAAGGAATCAAGGCAAGATACAGGAGGGGATTGGGCTTCTTGTAATCAACATTCTTCTCTTTCGCTTGCCTTTATCAACTGTTGATATCTCGTCTGGAGAATGTATCAGATCTAGATCTTGGACCATAGACCCCCCTGCCCAGAAAGAAGCTGTTATCCCCCCCACCCCCCCCCTCCCAAGCAAGCAAGCCTACGAGATATGTCAGGTGAAGTTTGAAAGCTCAATCAGCAGTCGTACCTTGTACAAGAGCTTGGACCACTCGACAAAGCTCTTCATGTTCTTCTCCACAAAAGACTTAAAGGCGTTCATCAAAACAGTGGCGTTGATCTCCGCCTGCAACAAAAATCATCCATTTAAGTTGGTGGTTGCCCCCAGTGCAAGCAACAGGCTTGCCTCCTTAAGCTCACGCCTCGTAATAAGGCGTACTATAGATTTATTTATTCACCAATGAGTAGTGTGTGCACTGCCCATGTTTACTACGCTCGCAAACAATGAGCAACCAGAAGGCTGACATACCATGTCACCAAACAAGATAAACTTCCAATGCTAGCATGTCATATGAACTAATGCCCGCCTGCCGTAAGCCAGCATATAAACCAATGCTAGCATGCCATATCACCTAATGCCTGCATGCCGTAAGCCAGCATATTAACCCATGCTAGCATGTCATATGAACTAATGCCCGCATGCCGTAAGCCTGCATATAAACCCATGCTAGCATGTCATATCAACCAATACCAGCATGTTGTAAGCCAGCATACATGCCTTATGCCAGCATGTCATATCGACCCATGCCAGCATGTTGTAAGCCAGCATACATGCCTTATGCCAGCATGTCATATCAACCAATGCCAGCATGTTGTAAGCCAGCATACATGCCTTATGCCAGCATGTCATATCAACCAATACCAGCATGTTGTAAGCCAGCATACATGCCTTATGCCAGCATGTCATATCAACCAATGCTAGCATGTTGTAAGCCAGCATACATGCCTTATGCCAGCATGTCATATCAACCAATGCCAGCATGTTGTAAGCCAGCATACATGCCTTATGCCAGCATGTCATATCAACCAATGCCAGCATGTTGTAAGCCAGCATACATGCCTTATGCCAGCACGTCATATCAACCAATGCCAGCATGTTGTAAGCCAACATACATGCCATATTCCAGCACATAAATCGATGCCATCCTGTCATATCAACACTCCCTCAGCATAAACTTTAAAATGGGGGCTGAGGCTGGACTGTAACTGACCTCAGCCAATACCTTACTGGGAGCTTCGAGACAGCTCCTTGAGCCAGCCACTAGGCCCAGCCCCAAGATTTAAACTGTACTGGAAAGATGATTCTGTCAGCTTCCAGAGGCACTACGCTGCTAGGTTTGGCTGGGTAGCAAGCCAGGGAAGTTGTCTAGAAGCTGCTGCTGGTAGCTGAAAAGAAAAGCTATGCCTCTGTCAATCTTGCATATTCGTATACCGATGCCTCTCCCCCCTGAACTTCACAGCCTCATCACTACTGCCTATCCATATCACACATAAAGTGCATTTAACAATATACATCAGACACACACATAAAAAGCATTCAACAATATACATAAAGTGCATTAAATAATCCATATCACACATATTCAATGCACTAAATGCATTTAACAGTTGCCACTGACAAAGCCCAAACCCATACTCCCGTTATCAGCCCCAGCTTACCCCAGAAGCCAGGGACTCCTCCAGCTGTCTCACGCGGGCGGCATTGGCAGCCTGAGTCTGAGACAACTGAGCCTCAAGCTGAGCAACCTTTTCAGAGGAACCCTGTTGCACAAGGAAGACACAGCGGATGGCTCAATCTTCTATACTCAATACAGGAGTATAAAACAAACATCACTCCCTCCCGCCTACAAATCTGAGGAGGGCTACCCCCCCACCCCCCCCACCCCACTTAATAGAATTACCCCTGTTTTGAAAAACTTAGACATGGATTATGGGGGTTTACAATACGGCGCACACAATGGCATCCTCCGACCCTGTTGCACAAGGAAGAATTGTAATCATGCGTCCCTCTCTCTCGTCTCCTCTTACTGTTGATTTCTTTTTTCAAAAACTTAGATCCCCAGCACTCACTGCCCGGAAATTAGCTTTTTTGTTGAAGACACAGTGGACGGCTTGATCTTCTATCAATATCAGGAGATACTTATTGTCCGTAAAATCATTAAGAATGCAAATATCTATCTGCCCGGGCTGGATGACATAAGAAGTACAACACATGGACTGGCATAGGCCTGCACCTGTTGAGAGTATCCAGACGTCAGTCACTACAGGCTTGCCAGTACCAGGGACAATACTGTTTGTTTTTTGTGCGACGTGTCGCACATCGAGTGACTCAGTGCGACCACAGTGCGACGCACTGCTCCCCGCGGAGCTAAAAGCCTGGGGGGTTCAGGGGGGCAATTCTGACTAGTTTAGCTAGATTACCCATGCTTCCCCATGCAATGACGGAATGACGGCGCGTTGTTGGAAAAAGGGAGGGACATACCACACAGTGTGCAGCAGCAAAGCATTCCATACCACCATAGATCAAAGCCTACAACAGAGGTGGAATGAGCAAAATCTACCTTTCCAGATGCGAGAGCAGCATCCAAGTCCCGAATCTTGTTGTCGGATGTTGCCTTCAAATCCTCTGAGTACTTCTTCCACTTTTCCTGAAATTTCAAACAACCATTACCAGTTAAATAATTTGCATTGAGACATGCGATGCAAGTGCACGGCATCAAGTGCAGCGCCATGCAGTATGCATGCGTGCGGTTTTGCATGTAGCCGTGTATCACGTCCTGCTACTGCCTCGGAGGCATTGTGTGGGCATAGACATCACGCACCACCAAGTGATTGCACAAATGATCCATGCCATGGCCATGCTGTGGCTGAGTGAGGCATGAAAACTAGAGAGCCGACTAATTGCAAGTCATATATCAAAGTGTATGCACACAAGTAACGTACATTGGTGTATCCATTTGCAGAAGAAATTATGTAAGTGCAAACCTAAGACACCCAATGCCTCAAGAGAAAGCCACCCCCCCTCAACCCATCAGATATTTTGAAGGTATTGCAGGGGAATGTTATCTAGATACTCGATTCAAATAAGTCTTTAAACTATGTCACTACATACCACGGTGACTTTGCTGGCCTCATTTGCAGCTGCTGCCTCAGTCACCAGCCTCTGGACCTCAGCCTGGCTTGCATCAGCTGCTGCCTGGCTTGCATCAGCTGCTGCCCGGCTTGCATCAGCTGCTGCATTGCTTGCCTCAGCTGCTGCCTGGGCAGTCTGTGCAGAGCCCAGTGCCTCAGAAAGCTGAGCCTGGACTGTTGCGAGGAAGCCCAGAGCGTTGTCCCTCTCCCGTGTCAGAGTTGCAAGGGAGCCAAGAGCGTTGTCCCTCTCCTGTGTCAGAGTTGCGAGGGAGCCCTGAGCATAGTCCCTCTCCTGTGTCAGAGTTGCGAGGGAGCCCTGAGCATAGTCCCTCTCCTGTGTCAGAGTCTGCAAGCTGGTCTGCAGTCCAGCAATCTGAGACTCAAGCGCAGCCTTGGCCTGTACGAAGAGTGGAACAATGGTTTGGATGAAGTCGCATTACATAAGGAAATCACTGATCGTCTCAGGATACTGTATGATCTGCTGCTGGCAGTTATGCTGCTGTTGCTGCTGCTGATGGTTCTCCTGGTGGATCTGTTGTGCACCTCAGTATGGCCTGTGCTATGTTACTTGCAATGCAGTCTTGCTACAACTATGGGCATAGACTGGATTGCTACACATGCGGCCAAGTAAACTCACATGAGATCCCTGACAGATGAATAAGCGCACGAGGGCAGGCTAGCCTGTTCCCCTCATTAAATATCATGCAACTTGGATAAGCTCACAGCTGCATTTTTGCAAACTGTAGTGTGGAGTTATATAATAAAGATCATCCTGATTATGATCGTGAAGGTTACAGTACCCTGGTGACTTTTGGTGCCCGCAACTTGACGAAGCCAGGGGAACTTGTGTGGGTCGAGAGTTCGGGCTACAGCAGTCTACAGCGGGCTGGATCCATATCATAAGTCGACCTAGATCACAGACGGGCTGCCAAGGGCGAAGAAGGGAACTCGAGACACGGCGATGACGCTTCCCAGATCTGGCTGACCGCACGCCTCGAACCCACCAATTGTACTCTCGACAGGCAACTAGGAGTGTTCCGCATGCACGTTGATGCATTTTTCTAGACTCTACCTGCTCTTGAGCAGCGCAGGCAGTGCATTGCTCTTCTTGCGCTAGGCCTCCGGCGACAAAGGCCGCAGACAGCAAAGCTAGAATCAAAAGACTCCGACGCATCCTTCTAGGAACAAATTAGACGGAAAGGGGCAGCCGATGCAGATTAATCGATGGATGTGGAAGATCTAGAGACTAAGAATGCGGTAAGTAACCCTGCTCCTGCCTTAAAAGTGTATTCTGTTTTGTTTGGCCAATAAGTGGTTGAGGGAAGCGCCTTGGGATTTAGGGGGGCCTGCCGAAGTCGACCGAAAGTCGATACAAGTCAACACCTAGACTGCCGGTTACAATTAATTTATCCGCCCTGCGGCCTCGCGCATCGCGCACTGTCGCTTCTCTACAACTCATTTTTCGCAGCTATCTGTCACTTCTTTTGCGTGAAAAATATGTTGAATCAATTTTATGGTCTCATGTAACCGCCCCCAATGATGACGCTGACACTCCGAAATCATCCATCCTCACGAAATCTTTGGACATCACAACTGACCTTCGGATAGCACAATTGACGCGCCTTGACTTATTATTTCATTATGCATTCATCTGCATTCTTATTCTTTAGAGCGCTGCTCAGCCTGGGCGTGCAGCTCCCCATACTGTGCGAAGCAGGTGAGTCAACGAGTCAAGCTGATGTTCCTCTATCTTGCAAATCAACAAAGCGAACATTTGGGAATTCACTATTGAAGAGTTGCTTCCCGCGATGACGAAATCTAGTTGAAAACAAATAACGAGTTCGCCCAGAGGTCACAACACACCCACCAGTGTCGTGCGGAAGTAGACTGTGGCGTAATCGACGCAACGAACGCCGCTTGCAGCTGCTATTCAACAATCTCAGGCTTGATCGACTGGAGCATAACCAAACCTCAATAAAAAGCTCCCGCCCGCCACCTCAGCATGGCTGGCAAACGGTTGCACTGACCTTGTTACAACACTTACGTGTGTCACATGTGATGCTGGACTGCAGTGGGTGCAATTGAAAATATGAGAACTCAGGTATTTGACGAAGAAGGAATGTCACACAAAAACATGCATAAATGAGTAAGAAGGACAGGACTCTTGCAGTGAAGTACCAGCGGTTGAACTTGAACCTGGTTGCATGGCTCCAGCCTGTTCATGCTGCTGGCTGTCTTTGGCAGTACTGTCAACATTCAAAACATGTTCCTACCCCAAACACACAGTTCCATTTATGTCACTTCTCTTTGATAAACTAGCGTGTGTCCCACATGACAAACTGTTAACAATGCTGCCTGTAGATGTTTTGCTCCGTTTCTCTGCATGTCTGACGCACCAAACTGCTATCAATGCTGCATGCTGCATGCAGATTTTTTGCTGGTCTTCTCTACACCCCTTGTGCTCCCCCAGGATAACGCGGCCGACCCAGTTGTCAGACTAGGCCACTTCATCATCCCCTCTGGAGTTGAAAGCTCGTGAGTCATCCCTGTGTGGTGTGTGTTGGGGTGGGCAGAGGTTTGTGGTGTTTGTTGGAGGGGCCAGAGGCGTGTGGTGTGTGGTGTGGGGGCCAGAGATGTGCGGTGTGTGTTGGGGGGGACGAATGACGCGGCCGACCCAGTTGTCAGACATGGCCACTTCATCATCCCTTCTGGAGTTGAAAGCTCGTGAGTCATCCCTTGATACTACAGAACCACAACATGTACTTGGAGACAGGCCTTAATACTACAGAACCACAACATATATTTTTAGGATGCTGGGGGATGGGGCATGCTGTGGATGATAATCAAAAACTTAAACTTGAACTTGGTTACGTATCTTCAGCCAGCAATTTGGCTGTTCTCCGTCTTGGGCAGTAGAAAAATGAGAATCAAGAGTTCACACTTGGTGGTGCATGTCTTAGGTGCAGGTGTTGAACCTATGCAACTACAGCACATTTGTTATAACAGAAGTGTGTGGTGTGTGTTGGGGGGGAAAGAGGTGTGTGGTGTGTGTTCAGGGGTACAGCGATGTGTGGTGTGTGGTGGTTGTGGTGGGGAGGGGGACAGCTGTGTGTGGTGTGTGTGGCAGAGATGTGTGGTTTGTGGTGTGGGGGCCAGGGGTGTGTGGTGTGTGTGTGTATTTGGGGGGGGGGGGGGGGGCAGAGGTGGGTGTTGGGTGGGAGGGGGGGGGGGACATGTGTGGAGTGTGTTGGGGGGGGGGGGGGGGGGGGGCAGAGTTGTGTGGTGTGGGGGCCAAGGTGTGTTGTGTGTGATGAGGGGGGACAAAGGCAACCCCTTGAAAGATGTAATAGCATTATTGGATAGGGTATGGAACTATATTTTGAACAAGCACTAAGCACAAGCGTGACCCAAGCAAGCATAAGTAGCTATCTTGAACTTGAACTTGGTTACATGGCTCTGGCCTTTATAGCAATTCAGGGGATAAACTGGACTAGCATTTCGTACTTCGTCGAGAATTGTGGGGAATTCCAGGCCAAATTGTCGTGAATTCTCGGATTTCCAGGCCAAAATTCTCGACGAAGCACGAAATATGAGTTCTCGTGGAAACTTTTTGTCCAGTTCATCCCCTGAATTGCTATAAGGCTGCTCGCCGTGTTTGGTAGTAACATCATTGATTAAAATCAAAGGATTATTATCTAAATATGATCCAATGCCTTCGTACAATCAGGGGTGAATTTGAACTTGGTTACATGGTTCTGGCC
The DNA here is from genome assembly GCA_013435795.1 of Chlamydomonas sp. ICE-L. NCBI lineage: Eukaryota > Viridiplantae > Chlorophyta > Chlorophyceae > Chlamydomonadales > Chlamydomonadaceae > Chlamydomonas > Chlamydomonas sp. ICE-L. The sequence goes on along the minus strand of JACBWV010000610.1, from coordinate 159,399,825 downwards.
TTTAAGGCTGCTCGCCATCTTGGGTAGTAACATTATCGATTAAAATCAAAGCATTATTATCTAAATATTATCCAATCCCTTCGTACAATCAGGGTTGAATTTGAACTTGGTTACATGGTTCTGGCCTTTTAGGCTGCTCACCATCTTGCAGGGCAGTTTTGGTTTTGTTTTTTTGTTGCAGGGCAGTTTTTACGTTTTGTCTTTGTAACAGTTTTAAGCAAGTAATTTTTTTTACTTTTACTTTTGCCTTTATTTTTTTACGGCAGTAACAGAGTCAATTAAAATTTAATAAATCATAATCAAGTCGAGATCAATAAGCTTACAAGCGCGGCATGCTTCTCCCTGTCCCAGGTTTCTTTGCAAGTATTCAGCTGCTGACTTGCCAGGCTCTGGGCTTTTCTACTTGGAACTTCCGCCGGGAAGAGTAACAGAGTACGTAACTCTTGTTTATACTTTATACTTGAAGTTGAACTCCTTGAACTTGCACTCGGTTGCATGGCTTCAGCCTTTAAAGCCATTCAGTGGATCATTTGGGAATGGAAACTTGGAAACAGGTTGCAGTTCGTCGCTCAGATTTATGTGCAAGTATTCTGGCGCTGACTTGCCAGGCTCTGGGCTCCTCTACTTGGAACTTCCGCCGGGAAGAGTGACTGAGTATGCAACTTGTGTTTATGCCCTCCTTGTACTCAATCTCGGTTGCATGGCTTCAGCCTTTATAGCCATTTAGTGGATCATTTGGGAATTGTTTTTTTGTTGTACTTCGTAGCTCAGATTTGGCCTGGAATTCCCATAATTCTGATAATTCTGTGAGAATCGTTGTAAATTTGGCCTGAACATAGGTTACATGGCTCCAGTCTTATAGCAATTCAGGGGATGAACTGGACAAACCGTTTCCACGAGAACTCGTACTTAGTACTTCGTCGAGAATTTAGGCCTGGAAATCCGAGAATTCTCGACAATTTGGCCTGGGATTCTCGAGAATTCTCGACAAAGTACAAAAAGGTTGTCCATTTCATCCCCTAAATTGCTATAAAGGCTGCTCGCCATCTTTGGCTGGAACATCAATATTCAAAAGAGTACTCTCATAGTTTTTGTATGCACATGTAGGGAGCGGCAATATGCTGTCATATGATGCCGCCTGTCTGACTAGGCTAAAGTTACCATTTATGTACAAAATCACAGGGGGGGGTGGCAGAGAGACAGATTTTTGACCGCACGTTCAATATGGTGTCCGATTCAGATAGGAGTTGGAATTGTTGAAGTTTCATACAAAAGGAGGGGGGGAAATACAGTTGGGAAAAAGTTTTTTTACCCCCCACCCCCCACCCCCTTCCTAAAATCCGCGTACCTCACCCTACCCCCCTAAAATGGGGGTCATTCGAAAAATCTTTTCTTGCCCAGCCTAGTTATGCTCTTATATCTTTCATGGGGTTGCCCAAACTTGCTTAATTGCGAAGTTAAGATTTGGGCCGCTTTGGGTGAAAACAACTTTGGACCCCTCTAACTTTTGTACAACTTTATTTTTGGCTAAAAAAACTTTTATTTTTTGTAGTTTGAGGATAAGCTCTATTTAAAGGGAGTTCGGCAGCTATTTTCTTGTCACCCCCTCTCAAAATCATATGATGTAGTTTGTATAATATCATATGATATCATACTCGCCTTTGGTCTGCATTATATAATATTCCGGTCCCTTTGAAAGTGACACCACATTTAGCCAAAAATACAATCTAATAAACCCAATATTTTCATTCAATCATTGACAAAAAGAGGCAACTTCTCGACCTGTTCATAAAAATGCTGTTAATAGATCAGCTGTTACTGCTACTTTCCACACACCAGTCACTTGCCCCACCTTTATACCAATCACTACCGCTTCACCAATGATTACCACTCCAGCAATACTTTCCACACACCAGTCCCTTGCATCATCTTTTTACCAATGATTACCACGTCACCAATAATTACCACTCCAACAATGCTTTCCACACACCAGTCACTTGCTCCCCCTTTTGACCAATGACTTCCACTTCACCAATGCTTTCTGCACACCAGTCACTTGCCCCCCCCCCCCCCCCCCCTTTTACCAATGACTTCCACTTCACCAATGCTTTCCACACACCAGTCACTTGCTCCCCCTTTTACCAATGACTTCCACTTCACCAATGCTTTCTGCACACCAGTCACTTGCCCCCCCCCCCCCTTTACCAATGACTTCCACTTCACCCATGATTACCACCACACAGTTTAGCTAGCGCATTACCCGCTGGCTGGACGTATGACTTCACCCACTATGAAAGCTACACCTATGAGTTCACCGTGGAGGACCCCAGCGGTACATTGTACATCCAGTTCTGCCAAGATGGTAGGCTTTCCGCTCCTTCCTGTATATCCTCTGCATTCTGTGACTTCCACCCAGCTTCCCACCCATCCACCCACCTTTGCATCTGGGTGGAAGATTGGTTGGTTGGTTGGTTGGTTCAGTGTGTATGGTTTGTGTGTAAGCTGTGGTTTGAGTTGTGATATTCTGAAGGCTATACCTAATAGACTGAGCGGGACATTGTCGCTTCCCACCCATCCACCCACCTTCAAATCTGGGTGGAAGATTGGTTGGTTGGTTATGTATGTATGGTTTGTGTGTATGCTGTGGTTAGGGTTGTGATATTCTGAAGGCTATACCTATTAGACCCGAGCGGGACATTGTAGCTTTCCACCCTTCCAGCCACCTTGGAACCTGGGTGGAAGGTTGGGTGGTTGGTTCAGTATGTATGGTTTATGTGTAAGCTGTGGTTTGGGTTGTGATATTCTGAAGGCTATACCTATTAGACTGAGCGGGACATTGTCGCTTCCCACCCATCCACCCACCTTTGAATCTGGGTGGAAGGTTGGGTGGTTGGTTCAGTATGTATGGTTTGTGTGTATGCTGTGGTTTGAGTTGTGATTTTCTGAAAGCTCTACCTATTAGACCCGAGCGGGACATTGTAGCTTTCCACCCTTCCAGCCACCTTGGAACCTGGGTGGAAGGTTGGGTGGTTGGTTCAGTATGTATGGTTTGTGTGTATGCTGTGGTTTGAGTTGTGATATTCTGAAAGCTCTACCTATTAGACCCGAGCGGGACATTGTAGCTTTCCACCCTTCCACCCACCTTGGATCCTGGGTGGAAGGTTGGGTGGTTGGTTCAGTATGTATGGTTTGTGTGTAAGCTGTGGTTTGGGTTGTGATATTCTGAAGGCTATACCTATTAGACTGAGCGGAACATTGTTGCTTTCCACCCATCCATCCACCTTCAAATTTGGGTGGAAGATTGGGTGGTCTGTTGGTTCAGTATGTATGATTTGTGTGTAGGCTGTGGTTTGGGCTGTAATATTCTGAAGGCTATACCTATGATTTGTGTGATGGCTGTGATAATCTGAAGGCTATACTTATGATTTGTGTGTAGGCTGTGATAATCTGAAGGCTATACTTATGATTTGTGTGTAGGCTGTGATATTTTGAAGGCTATACTTATGAGACCTGAGCGGAACATAGTTGCTCCCCACCCATCCACCCACCATCAAATCTGGGTGGAAGGTTGGGTGGCTGGTTGGTTCAGTATGTGTGATTTGTGTCTAAGCTGTGGTTTGGGTTGTAATATTCTGAAGGCCTATGATGGTCTGGTGATGGCCTATAATGGTAATATGATGGTAATATTCTGAAGACCTATGAGACCCTAGCGGAACATTGTTGCTTTCCACCCATCCATCCACCTTCAAATCTGGGTGGAAGGTTGGGTGGTTGGTTCTGTATGTATGGTTTGTGTGTAGGCTGTGGTTTGGGTTGTGATATTCTGAAAGCTATACCTTCGCGATCCAAGCGGAACATTGTTGCTTCCCACCCATCCACCCACCTTTGAATCGAGAAGAGATTGGATCAACTATATTTTGGTCACCCTACTTTGGCTGCTGGACGTCTTTGGCAGTAAACAAATAAGTACCAGGAAAAATAAATCCTACATACCTACCACACATCCTACCTAACTACCTAACAAACATCCCACCTAACAAACATCCCACCTAACTACCTGCCATATCATACATCATACCTAGCTAGCTACCTACCTAACTACCTACCTACATCTCAACCTACTGTGCAGATACAACTCCCATTCTCCAAGTACAAGTTCAGTCAACTGGATTCCTCAACACCGTGTACTTCTTTGATGACACCGCATCCTCATGGGGAGCAAAGGCGTACTGCCAACTTAAGTATGGTGGTGGGCTTGCTGATGTCAGGTGAGATGTGCTGATGGGGAGCAGAGGCGTACTGCCAACTTAAGTATGGTGGAGGGCTTGCTGGTGTCAGGTGAGGTGTGCTGATGGGGAGCAGAGGCATACTGCCAACTTAAGTATGGTTGAGGGCTTGCTGGTGTCAGGTAAATCGTGCTGATGCCAGAGCTTTTTTGTTTCAGACACAGGGTCTTCAGGTAGTGATCAGGGATTTGGTGCCTTTCAAGGTTGGGCTCCTGTAGCAATTAGGTTAGGTGGACCGAAGGGTGAGGAGGGCGGGGTCTCATGGTAGCGGAGGGTTTGGCCAAAACAGGGTCCCAGGTAACGATCGCTACTGGTAGCAGAAAAAACAAATTGGCTGATGCCATTTATATTCAAGTAATCGCCCGTTGCACCCAGTGCTGCTGCATGCACTATGTGCCCTCCATTCCCTGTAGTCATTTAATTAGGGATCGGCAATATGATATCATATGATGACGGCGGTCTGACTAGGTAACTTTGGCCTGGGGCATCAAATCATATGATTTTTGTATGATATCATACTTGTCTTTGGTCAACATCATATGATTTGCCGTTCCCTACATATAATTCCTATCATTTATCCCTATAATTTTGTTTTGCATGGTGCACGTAAGAGCCATTAGCCCTCTCCAACAACCCACCAAACAAGCCAAAACCAAACAAGCCAAAACCAAAGATGGGAATTTATCCCTATAATTTTGTTTTGCATGGTGCACAAAAGAGCCATTAGCCCTCTCCTATGTGATGTACCATATCCCAAAATGGCTGTTGCCATGTATCTGGCTACCGGTATTCTTTTTTTGCGTGTCGTCATATGCTTATATCCCTTCATGGCTATCCCCAGTTTGCATGTGATTGATCTTGAACTTGCTTGCATGGCTTCAGTCAACCACCTCCTGGTGAGTTACCAGGAGGTGGTTGCAAACCTTCAGTCTGGCGATCGGTCCCATGGAGCTCGCTCGCAGCAGTGTACGAGACCAAGAAAATCCCATCCAATCCAATCTGTGAAACCTAATCGCCTATAAGATTCAACCTTGCAACAACCTAACTCCCCCCCCCCCCCCCCTCCCCCCCCCCCCCCCCCCCATGCAGCTCACTCGCAGCAGCATTAAGAGTCGAAGAGAATGCCATCACATCCCGCCTTTGGAACCTAATCGCCTGTAAGATTCAACTTTGCCGCAACCTAACTCCCCCTCCCTCCCCACCCTCCCTCCCTCCAAATCTCCCCCCCCCCCCCCCCCATGCAGCTCACTCGCAGCAGCATTAAAAGTCCAAGAGAATCACATCACATCCCGTCTTTGGAACCTAATAGCCTGTAAGATTCAACCTTGCTGCAACCTAACTCTCCCTCCCTCCCTCCCCTCCTCCCTGCCCCCTCCCTCCATCCCCTCCCTCCCCATGCAGCTCACTCGCAGCAGCATTAAGAGGCCAAGAGAATCACATCACATATTTGGAACCTAATAGCCTGTCAGATTCAACCTTGCCGCAACCTTACTCCCCTTCCCTCCCTCCCTCCCTGCCCCCTCCCTCCCCCCCCCCCCCCCCATGCAGCTCACTTGCAGCAGCATTAAGAGTCCAAGAGAATCACATCACATCCTGTCTTTGGAACCTAATAGCCTGTAAGATTCAACCTTGCCGCAACCTAACTCTCCCTCCCTCCCTTCCCCCTCCCACTTTCCCCTGCAGCTCACTCACAGCAGCATTAAGAGTCCAAGAGAATGCCATCACATCCCGCCTTTGGAACCTAATCGCCTGTAAGATTCAACTTTGCCGCAACCTAACTCCCCCTTCCTCCCTGCCCCCTCCCTCCAAATATCCCCCCCCTCCATGCAGCTCACTCGCAGCAGCATTAAGAGTCGAAGATAATCCCATCATATACCGCCTTTGGAACCTAATCGCCTGTAAGATTCAACCTTGCAACAACCTAACTCCCCCTCCCTCCCTCCCTCCCTTCCCCCCCCCCCCCCCCCCCCCCCCCCCCCCCCCCCCTCACACACACACCACCTTCCCCTGCAGCTCACTCACAGCAGCATTAAAGGTCCAGGAGAATGCCGAGAGTATCAATGTAGTGGCAACAACTTCTTTCTTTGGCTACGGCTACAGCCAACAAATGGGAGACTCCCTGCAGTACAATGGAGACGTGAATTGGAATTCACTCAGCACTGCTCCCTGCTGTCAGTCGGGAGGCACAGCTGAGAATAGCGAGTGTCTAGCGGCAGCAGTGCTCTTCCCAGTCTTCCTAACAGACTTCCAGCAAGACGCAGCCATTCCTTCATTCGAGCCGTGTGACACTGCGTGGGGGCTGGAGCGCAGCTTTGCATGCCAGGTACACACACAGGGTTGGGGGAGTGAGATATGGAAGTATGTTTATTGCTTAGGGTATTTCTGTGTGGGTGTGGCAAGGGCGGATCTCGTAGGTTACAGTTAGTGAGTGTCTAGCAGCAGATGTGCTCTATGTAACCAAGTTCGACTACTTTTTTTGTTTTTTGCTAATACAGGTAACCGAAGTTTACCTGTGCAGTGGCCAGTGGTTTACGGAATACCCGTCAGTCACAGACTTCTGTTCTGTATATTGATTGTAATGCTTTGCTTTGAATTTATTTTGGTACTTCCAAAGATGGCAAGCAGCCTGAAAGGCTGAATCCATGTAACCAAGTTCAAGTAAAGTTTTTTCTGTTTGCAACTACAGGTGCCTGCGGCCTATCTGAGCAGTGACCAGTGGTTTACGGAATACCCGTCAGTAACAGGCTACCATTCTGCCATTCAAGTCTGTGACCTATTGGAAAGTTACGACCTGCTCAACTACACCACCCCCTCATACTTTCCAACGGTGAGTACCTTTTTATTTTTTTCTGTTTGGACGGATTTGAACGCCAGGAAATTGCATTCTGCCATTCAAGTCTGTGACCTATTGGAAAGTTACGACCTGCTCAACTACACACACCCCTCATACTTTCCCACGGTGAGTGACTTTTATTTTGTTCGAAAGGATTTAAACGCCAGGAAGGTCCATTCTGCCATTCAAGTCTGTGACCTATTGGAATGTTATGACCTGCGCAACTACACCACCCCCTCATGCTTTTCCACGGTGAGTGACTTTTTATTTTATTTTGTATCAAAAGCATTCAAACGCCAGGAAGTAGGACCCTGTACAAAAAAGCACTGCTAACTGGAGGTTCACAACAAAAGGTGGGGAAAGCTCTACGGAAGTAGGTAGTTCACATTGGAAAGAGCCCGTTCCAGTGATACGATTGGTCCAATGGTACACCAAATCGCTTAAACGACGAAGGGTCGGGGGTTCGATTCCCCCCTACGGTCACCCTTAGCGTTGCAGGTCGTTGTCAACCGCGATGGTAGCTTGTCCAGTCGAGGTGGTAGACCGTTCTCTGCCCGCGTACGACGGTTTCCATTAATACCACGCCCCACCTGGCGTTATCATTACCTTTTTTCACATTGGAAAGGCAGGGCTTGCCACTGCCGATCTAGGACCCTTATGCAAGCCGCCATCCAAGTCTGTGACCTACGTGGAAGTTACGACTTGCTGAACTATTCCAGCCATTTTTGTGACCACAATAGTGTAATTGGCAGCCCTGCCTACTTTGCCGCGGTGCAAAGCAGCCCCCAGAAAACCTTGAGCCCAAGTACTGCTGGGTGCCACTGCTGTACACCCAAGTCAAAAACATCCATGCAAACAATTCAGAATCATGACACATGTATGTATATATCCATCATACTGTACATGACAGCCCTAACTACCATGCTGTGGTTCATCACAGCCCCCAGAAAACCTTGAGCCCAAGTACTGCTGGGTGCCACTGGTATATACCCAAGGCAAAAACATTTGAACAAACAATTCAGAATCATGACACATGTATGTATATATCCATGCTACTGTGCATGACAGCCCTAACTACTATGCTGTGGTTCATCACAGCCCCCAGAAAACCTAGAGCCCAAGTACTGCTGGGTGCCACTGGTATATACCCAAGGCAAAAACATCCGAACAAACAATTCAGAATCATGACACATGTATGTATATATCCATGCTACTGTGCATGACAGCCCTAACTACCATGCTGTGGTTCATCACAGCCCCCAGAAAACCTAGAGCCCAAGTACTGCTGGGTGCCACTAGTATATACCCAAGGCAAAAACATCCGAACAAACAATTCAGAATCATGAGACATGTATGTATATATCCATGCTACTGTGCATGACAGCCCTAACTACTATGCTGTGGTTCATCACAGCCCCCAGAAAACCTAGAGCCCAAGTACTACTGGGTGCAATTGCTACTTACCCAAGTCAAACGCTTCTGAACAAGGACTTCAGAATCATGACACATGTATATATATCCACACTAGCGTTCTTGGTAGCCCTAACTACTCTTCTGTGGTTCATCGCAGGCCCCGGAAAACCTAGAGCCCAAGTACTACTGGGTGCAATTGCCAGCTAGCGCTGTGCAAGAAGGCAACTGCTACATTAGCTGGATTGAAGATGGCCAAATGAGTGAGCCTACTCAAGCAAGCTGTTCTGAGCGCTACCCCTTTGTCTGTGCGAGAATAGGTGCGCCCCTGGTTGCACAAATAAGTGCCGGGATCGGGGTTTAAAACTTTGAGCCAGGGGGGGGGGGGGGGGGGGGCCTTGATTTCAACCTCGGCAGAAAAAACTGAACATGGCTTCTGAGCGCTCCCCCTTTTTCTGCGCAAGAATAGGTGCATCACCTGGAGAGGATCTCATAAAACTTTTCTTTTTGAACTAGAACTAGGTCGATGGGTACTCCCATCTATTCCCCCTGCTGGGGGTGGCGGCTATAAAGCCGCAACAAAATAAGAGCATGACTTGGGTCATCCCTTTTCTTTTCTGCTTCAAGCAGCAGCTTCTAGGCAGCTCCCCTGGCTTGCTACCCAGCTAGTCCTATTGCAACACAGTGCAACTGAAAGCTGACATAATCATCGTTCCAAAACTATTGAAATCTTGGGGCTTAGCCCAGTGGCTAGCTCATGGAGCTGCCTAGAAGCTGCTGCTTGTAGCAGAAGAGAAAAGCTATGACCCAATGATTTGGGTGAGGTAGTAGTAGGCTATGCTATGAATGAAAATGTGATGCATGGAGATATTAAATTGAAATTGTGAGAACTTGAAATTTAGCTTGATCTTGTGAGATATCAAATTGAACTTGAAATCGGTTACAAAGCTTCAGCGAGCAAATTGGCTGCCCCCCAAATTCAGCATTACAAATAAATCTACCAGGAAAATACCCGGGAAAATACAAACACGAACCTGCACGAACAATTGTTTAGTTATTTTTCTTTCTACAATAAAAATCATTTCCCCCCATTTTTGTTTTTCTTTCTACACAATAAAAAAAATCAAGCACAATCAAAAATCATTTTCCCCATTTGTATTTTTCTTTCTACACAATAAAAAATCAAGTACTCCAACTGTTCTCCCTTTTGCAGATCGCAGTCCACCACCATTTCCCCCACCTTCTCCGCCCCTGCCTCCCCCACCTTCACCCTTCCCGGACCCTCCTCCACCCTCTCCACCGCCTCCTCCACTGCCTCCCCCGCCCAACGGGCCGCCAGTGCCCTACTACCCGTATTATCCCGGTACTCCTCTCAGTCCCTCGCCTCCCACACCACCTGCCCCGCCACATCCCAGCCCACCACCTCCGCCTCCAGTTCCCCCCCTCCCCCCCCCACCACCTGATCCCATTCCTCCCCCTCCCCCACCATCAAGCCCCAACCCACCACCCCCTTCCTCACCCACTCCCCCACCACCTCCACCACCCTCTCCACATCCCCCACCACCACCCTCTCCACCTCCTCCCCAACCACCCACCCCACCTCCTCCCCCGCCACCCACTCCGCCTCCTCCCCCACCACCCACTCCGCCTCCTCCACCACCACCCTCTCCGCCTTCCCCACCACCACCCTCTCCCTCGGAACCTCTGGCCCTCCTGTCTCCAGATACCCCCTCTGCCCCTCCACCACCTCCACCTCCACCCACATCGCCCGTAGTTGTAATCATCCAGAACCCTCCTTTAGCTCCTTCCCCCCCGCAATCTCCAACAGCTCCCCCCCTTTCCCCACCACTCCCACCCCTTCAACAAGCTTCCCCAGTGCAACCTCCCACATCCCCTGTTCCCCCCCCACCTAATACACCAACCCCTCCCCGCTTCCCACGGCCCCCCAAGCCCCCCACCCCTCCCCTGAATCCCCCCACCCCAAGCCCACCGCGGCCCCCAGCCTTCCCCACTATTCTGGATACTACCTTCTCTGCACCACCACCTCCCCCTGGGGGCTTTGGCCCATCTGGTGCTGCTGGTGGTGATATATCAGACTCTGCTGGTGGTGGTGGTGACAAATCAGGTGGTGGTGGTGGAAGTGAAGACCAAGGGTGGATTGCAGGAGTAGTCTTTGCAATCATCATTCCTATTGTGCTGCTCATCATCTTCATTATGTGGAGAAGGTGCGTCTCCTTGCTCCTTCCACTCTTTTCTTCAGACACTACTGGCTGTAAAAACAAAAGTCCCCCCCACCCATCCCCTTCATGACCATAAAAAGCTATAAAAAGCTATAACAAGCTATAAAAGGCTATAAAACGCTGTCCCTGGAGGAGGCCTAAAACCACAATGCTAAACAAATCCCACTTTCTGTTTTGATAAAAAGAATCCCTGATTCCCACCTGGTGCATCACCTTGCTCCTCCCACTCAATTCTTCATACACTCACGGTATTACTGATTCTATTGCTTACGCTATATTGCTGATTCTATTGCTCACGGTATTACTGATTCTATTGCTTACGCTATATTGCTGATTCTATTGCTCACGGTATTACTGATTCTATTGCTTACGCTATATTACTGATTCTATTGCTCACGGTATTACTGATTCTATTACTGGCTATGCTCAAAAGAGCAGCAACCTCGCCCATGCATTTTGACTTGACACCCATGCACATCCACTCATCCACCCACACCCATACCCATCCATACCCATACATCCATACCCATACCACCCATACCCATCCATCCACCCACACACACCCATTCCACCCCACCCCTGATGCACACCTACAAAAACACTCAGCCCTGATACACAGAAAGGGTCGGTGGGGGTCACCAAAGGGTCCGGAAAGGGTGGGTGGGTGGATTCGTTGGGTTCGACCACCAGGGATTTTTCCCGCTATATATAGCAATCGCCAGTTTTGGCCCCGTTTTAGCTAACATTTTCAGGTTTGAAACTAACATCCCTGCATGCAGCCTTACCACTTGATAGAGGTGGTCGTTGTGGTTATATTATCCTGCAACCCTCATTGACCTCTGTGGTCACATCTTGAAAAATTCAGTGTGTGTGTGGGGGGGGGGGGGGGGGGGGCTTGACCATCACAAGCAAGAGAAAGAGATATGGGTGTAATGGACTTATCTGTCCTGCTGCTATTGCAATATCTGACAGGCGCTCCTTCAGGATGTGCCATATTAGCACCTGAATAAAACATGTGCATTGTCTGTCATCTTGCAGCATCGTAACAGAAAAGATAGAAAAGGAACAGACACGAAACAGAACAGACAGGCGCCCCTTCAGGATGTGCCATATTAGCACCTGAATCAGACTTATGCCTTATATGTCATCTTGTAGCATCGGAGCAGCAGAGATAGGAAAAGAACAGGCAGAGCACAGAACAGACACGAACCTCTCCAACACCTTCTATGTCAATCATATGAACCAGCCATGTGAATGATCTGTAATCTTGCAGCATCGGAACAGAAGAGATTGAAAAAGAAGAGACAGAACACAGAACAGACAGAAACCTCTCCAGTGTGTGTCATATCAGCACCTTAATCAAACATGAAAATTATCTGTCATCTTGAAGCATCGGAACAGAAGAGATAGAAAAAGAAGAGACAGAACACAGACAGAAACCTCTCCAGGATGTGTTATATCAACACCTTAATCAAACATGAAAATGATCTGTCATCTTGCAGCATCAGAACAGAAGAGAAAGAAAAAGAAGAGACAGGAACCTCTCCAACACCTTCTATGACAAACATGTGAACCGGCCATTTGCATGATCTTGCATCATCAGAAGAGATAGAGACAGAGCACCGAACCTCTCCAACACCTTCTATGGCAAACATATGAACCAGCCATTTTCATGATCTTACATCTTGCATCATCAAAAAAGATTGAAAAAGAACAGACAGGAACGTCTCCAACACCTTCTAAGACGATCTCTATAATCTTTTTCGGGAGTCACTCCGCTTTTACCATTACTTATTAAATTATCAACGGATTCTTGAAGTAAGCGTACTCCTAAATGACAAAACATCTGAACCAGCCATGTGCATGATCTAACTGTCATTATTATTTATTATCATTTATTTATTATTTATTATCATTCATTCATTATTTATTATCATTCGCATTCAACACCCCCAACAGCCCAATACCCTCAACACACTCAACACCCCCAATACACTCAAGACCCCCAGCACCCTCAACACTCTGAACACCCCAATACCCTCTACACACTCAACACACCCAACACCCCAATACACTCAACACACCCAATACACCCAATACATTCAACACGCTCAACAAATTCAACACCCGCAACACACTTGACACACCCAACACCCCAATACACTCAACACACTCAGCACATTCAACTTCCCCAACACCCCAACACATTCAACACACCAAGCACCCGCAACACCTGTGGTCGCAGGAAGAAGAAGAACACATTCAACGCACTCAACAAATTCAACACCCACAACACACTTAACACACCCAACACACCCAACACCCCAATACACTCAACACACTCAGCACATTCAACTCCCCCAACACACTCAACACACCAAGCGCCCTCAACACCTGTGGTCGCAGGAAGAAGAAGAACACATTCAACACACTCAACAAATTCAACACCCGCAACACACTTAACACACCCTACACATTCAACACACCCAACACCCCAATACCCTCAACACACCCAACACACTCAACACCCCCAACACACCCAGCACCCTCAACACCTGTGGTCGCAGGAAGAAGAAGAACACATTCAAAAGTTCTGATGCAAGGCTTGATTCGTACAAGGCTGCCAAGGCTGGTGTGGGTGGAGCTGCAAAAGGCTGGAGCGAAGGGGGCAAGGGCATTGACATTGAGTGGGGTGCTGGGCCCCGCCCTACAACAGCTTTGGTAGGAGGTGCCGGACCACTCCACACTGCATCCGTGGGGGGAAGTGAAGGGCCACTCCACACCGCATCCATGGGTGTAGGGGCAAGGCCACTCCATAGCGCATCAATGGGTGGGGGTGCCCGACCCCTCCATGGCAAATCCATGGGAGGGGGTGTCCCGGAACGACGCACTATATCCACTGCCTGCTCAGTCGCTGCTGATCGCCGCCTGACAGACGACTCCAGCACGAGCAGCAGAGACGCCGATACCCAGGGTGGTGTGGATCAGGCCCCAAGCATGGACTGGCTGAAGGTGTTTGAGCGCCTCAAGGGTGAAGGCTTGACTGATGGTGGCGCTGGTAGGGCGGCAAATGATATCATACAAGCTAAAGAGACTGGCGCACCACTTGTTGCAGAGCAGAGTGTGGGCGGCAGCAGCGTTGGCGGTGCACAAGGCCAAGTCAAGCAGTATGGCGGAAACAGCATGGGTGGTAGTGAGGCGGCAAGGCAGGGATACCAGTATGGGACAAGTAGAGGTGGTCATGAGGCACCAGACCAGGCTCATCGTTACGGGACAAGTGGAGGTGGAAGCGAGGCCCTAGACCAGGGCTACCAGTATGGGACAAGTGAAGGTGATCGTGAGGCCCCAGGTCAAGAATACCAGTATGGGACGAGTCGAGGTGGTCATGAGGCCCCAGACCAGGGTCATCGGTACGGGACAAGTGAAGGGGGCAGCGAGGCAGCTGGGGGACATTCATCACTCAGTGAATGTGACTCTGTCGCTTCTAGTGGACAGGCAGACGAGCACGCGCATTATGGCTTGGTTCAAGAGGAAGTGGGGCTCTCAGTAGGTGCAGAAGCCATCCATGAAGAGGAGCGCGTTATGAACTGGAATCCGATGTTCATAGCAGGGGCAGTGGAAGCAGAAGAGGTCGGGGCAGCTGCCGCGTCAGACAAGCGCATGCATAGGACTTCAAGCTCTGGTGGAGCTGGTCCTACCTACCAGCCAGCTTCTTCCTACCAAGGCGCTGCGGCCAGCAGCTACCAGCCAGCTTCTTCCTACCAAAGCGCTGCAGCCAGCAGCTACAAGCCAGCTTCATCTGGTGTTGTCACTTCCACAGCCCAGGCCGCTTTCCTGAAGCACTACCAGGATGGTATGAGGCACACAGCAACATCACAGCCCGTATATGCTGACAGGGAACGCTTTCCATCCGACGCAGGTGATCATGTGTGTGGTGTGTTGTTTGGTGTATGTGTTGTTTGGTGTGTGTGTGGTGTGTAGGTTTGTTTGGTGTGTTGTTTTCTTGTGGAGTTGTTGTGTGGTGTGGTGTGTTGTTTTCTTGTGATCTTGTTTGTGTGTGTGGTGTGTTGTTTTCTTCTATACTTAAAGAGTCCCCCTGGGCAATATGTGTGTGTGTGGGGGGGGTGGAGGTCAGGGAGTGTGTGTTTGTGGATATGTTTGGGTGGAGGATGGGGGGGGTGGAGGTCAGGGAATGTATGTGTTTGTGGATATGTGTGTGTGTGTTGGGGGTGTGTGCGTATGGGGGGAGTGTATGTGTTTGCAGGGAACGCTTTGCATCCAATGCAGGTGATCCGATGTAGGGCGCAAGGACAGCTCTACTGATATGCCTGGGTGGGTGGGTGGGTGTAGGGTGCAATTACAGCTCTACTGATATGCCTGCATGGATGAGTGGGTGGGTGTAGGGTGCAAGTACAGCTCTACTGATATGCCTCCATGGGTGAGTGGGTGGGTGTAGGGTGCAAGGACAGCTGTACCAATGCAGGTGACTGGGGTTTGCTTGAAGGTGCTGTGTAGCACCAGGGCTTAGCTATGTACTATGTATTATAGTACATAGTGTTATCATAGTACATAGTATGTATAATGTACCATAGTGTTTGGGGGGAGCTACTTTTGGTTTGGCCGATTTTGTTCAGATTTTGGTCGATTTTTCTTTTTTACCAAAATCGACATGGTCACACTACAAAATCGATTTTGGTCAGGACCGAAATCGGACCAACAGCAAAAGAGTCTCTTGGGGGTTGACTTGGGGGTGTGACCAGGGTTCGCCTTTAGTGTGATCAGGGTTCGCCTTTAGTGTGATCGGGGTTAGCCTCTACCCTTAAAAGAGTCCCCCTGGGGAACACCTCTGCAAAGCATTAGCTACAATTGTGTATCTGTTTTTGCTGGTGTTGGTTATAGCTATAAACTTACCCCACAATGCCCTTTTTTTGCTAGTTTATAGGTATGGCACAGCAGATCTTGAAATTGAACTTGGTTACGTGGCTCCAGACAGAAATTTGGCAGCCCGCAGTCTTCCGCAGTAAAATAATTGCCAGGAAACTGGAATCGTTATCATCATCATCATCGTTATCATCATCATCATCAAACAATCCAAATGATGTCGGTATCATCATCATCATCATCATCAAACAATCAAATTCTAAGCATTTTTAAAAATCCGAAGCAGGTGACGGCAACATCTTGGTCGAGAATTTCTGGGGGATCCCCTCTACCATGGAGCAGCGGATGTTGCTCAAGTCAGAACAACTCCGAAACCAGGATCCCGAACCCAACCCAAGGCACCGCCGTGTCAGCACTTCCAGCAGCCGGCACAGCAACAGGAAGAGGATGTACAGCCAAGGGGGGGGCTGCAGTACAGGAGGGAGCTCAGGACAAGGTTCTAGGTCCCAGCTTAATAACCTGGGGGGGCGATCTACTGTTGTGTCCTATGAAAATGCTTCCCTCCTATCCGATGCAGAGATCCCCCCTATTGGCTTGAGCAGGTATATTACATTACATTACATGTTAAATTCTACTTGACACCGCGAGGGTGTATAAGACTCTGTGCTTTAAACAAAAAGAAAAAGCACCCACAAAGCAAAAAAAACATTAAATCAGGGGTGTGTCGAGGACAAACAAACCAAACTCCCAACCACCGTTATACATACACATATATATACATGATGTTGATCTCCTGCGATCCTCTGCTGTCCCAATCCTTTGTTGCAGTTTTGACCCCTCACATGTGATGGATGACTCATCCCCACTCTATTGACCCCTCACATGTGATGGATGACTCATCCCCACTCTCTTTTCTTTCCTAGGTCCTTTGACTCATCAGGCCTGGTGGGTGCTGAGCGGCTGATCCCTCAGCAGCCCTGGGAGCCGCACAGTCGTGTGTGCTCACAAGCAGATGTAGAGCTTGAAGTTGAACATTCAGTGACGGGTGGTGACACAGGAAGAGGATGTACAGCCAGGGGGGGGTCTGCAGTACAGGATGAAAAGCTTGAAGTTGAAGGTGCAGTTGGGGAGGAGCCCTTCTGCCATAGCCTCATGGGGGGTGACACAGTCCCCGTGTCTGAGGATGACGGGCGGGACACACAATCAGACGACGGATATGGGGACCAGTCCGGGGCCAGGAGGCCAGCTAGCTCTCCAAAGCCTGACACTAGAGTTACTTGGTCCACCAACGGTTTGAATACTGGTGAAGCAATGGGCAGTGCGGAGGGTGATAGTGCGAATGTGGCCACCCTACGGCACACAGCACCCCGAGCACACTCACCCCTGTCTCGAGGGGGCAGACCACCGCTGTCTGGGGGTGGCGGGTTGCAGGAGTATGTTGCGGGACAGAGTGCGGGCGGCAGCAGCGTTGGCGGTGCATATGACCAAGTCAAGCAGTATGGCAGAAATAGCATGGGTGGTGGTGAGGCAGCAAGGCAGGGATGCAAGAATGGGACAAGTAGAGGTGGTCATGAGGCACCAGTTCAGGTATATCGGTACGGGACAAGTGGCGGTGGCAGCAAGGCTCACAGTCAAGCCCATCATGATGATGCCACCAGTGGTGGTGGTGGTGGTGGCAGCAGTGGTGGTCGCAGCGAGGGACCAAGCTATCAGCATGGAACGAGTGGAGGTGGTAGCTCGTACTTGGGCAGTGATGGAGGTGGCTCCCAGAGCGGGGCAAGGAGGGCCCGTTCTGTGGCGGCGGCTGTGGGGCGGAAGGAGCCGTCCATGGTGTGCTCGGGATATGGCTTCGTGCACAGCTCCAACTTTCAGGTGAGAACGATAGAATTTCGAATTTGAATTGTTGCGTGTTTTTTGGCGGAGCCCCCCCTTCTGGGGGAAGGGAGCCCCCAGGGTTACTCTGTTGAACGTTTGTGCGACAGACAAAACAATTGTCAAATGTCTGACACGTCAGCCAGCTGTCTCATAACTAACCGGCTTCGGTCAGCTCCATTTTCGTTTCCACCTTTCGGTCCGTTGCCAACACACTCCGCCAATCTTACGCGTCGCTTGCGACGCTGCATAGGACTTTTTAAGCCAACTCCAGGCTGCTCACCATCTTCCAATCCCAAGTCCCCCCTTGCAATACCCACGGAAACCAGGGAGCCAACTACGATGATTATACATTGTACAGCCTTGTACTGCCTTGTGCGTGCGGTACCCACGTAAACCAGGGAGCCAACTATAAGGATTATACATTGTACAGCCTTGTACTGCCTTGTGCGTGCGGTACCCACGGAAACCATGTCCCCCTTGACAGCCTGTTGTGAGAATGATATAGCCAATACTGAACAAGTCCTAGTCAGTGTCGCATGTCCTCCTTGACAGCCTGTTGTGAGACTGATATAGCCAATACTGAACAAGTCCTAGTCAGTGTCGCATGTCCTCCTTGACAGCCTGTTGTGAAACTGATAGAGCCACTACTAAAAATAGCACTACCATGCTGCAGTTGATGAGCACTGACAACACAACTTTTGAGTTGAACTGTACATTCCTTGCATTGAAGCTGTATATATGCATATAACCTGCTAATTAACATGCTGGGTTGGACCACGACCAATAGGTAGAGGCCCTCCCGCACAACTTCAAAATTGTGGTACTTATCTCTGTCGCACCATTTACTCGTGCTGCAGGTGATAGGCACTCAGGACACGACACCCAGGGTGACCATGGATGAGTCCTATGAGTTGGACCACGACCAATAGGTCGAAGCCCTCCTGCAGTAAGGCAACAGCCCACCTAGTATGCTACAATGTATGTGTATGTATGTTACAGTCCAGGGGTGGATCAAATAGCCAAAAGGGACTTGAACTTGCTTACATAGCTACAGCCAGCAATTTGGCTGCTCACCTACTTCGGCAGTAACAAGATTAGCAGACAATTTAAACGTGCGCAAATATTTTTCTTAGGTATGCTGCATTACTTTGTCATGACCAGGCCACTTTTGACACAAGACAAGCCTGCAGGCCAACTTTCATGTGTGTTACATGACATTGTCATGGCCAGGCCACTGTTGACCCAAGACAAGCCTGCATGCCAACTTCCGTGGTGGGTTCATCCTTCTGTCTTTTCATTGTTAGGTTTTGATGACATGGACATAATCTAGTCTATCATAAAGGACAGGAAGGCAAGAATACAGCTATTGCTGAATTGCTGACATCTTCAGGATTCGCCGTCTGTGGGGTCTCTCATTTAATATAAATAAAGGCAATATAATATCATGTCATCATATGATATCATGTGATGCCGGCAGTCTGACTGGGCCAAAGTTACCATTTATGTGCATATCGTATGATGCAATTTGGCGTTTTATATCATACCGGTACTCGCCTTTGGTCAACATCATATATTCATATGATATGCCGGCCCCTAGATACAAATGCCACATTGGTTGGTTGATTCTCCATATACCGTATGGATCAGAGCTGTTAGCTCCCGTTTGTGATTCATTTTCACCTTATAAGCGATGAATCATAAGCAGCGTGGTTGGTATCACCTCTTTCCCATTTCAATACCAACCCCGTGACCTACATTGATTTTATTTGATTATTTCTGTAACGTTTTGGTCCGTGCCATAACTAACTTAAACTTAAACTTGGTTACATAGCTTCAGCCAGCAATACGTCTGCACGCCGTCTTCAGCAGTACAATTATTTTTACCAGGAGAATACTGCTATAGCACTGAAGTATGGTTTGGTGAATTGGACGTGTTTACGTGGCGCCGGCCTATTGCAGACTTGTCACGGTTGCTCACCATCTTCGGCAGTACAGTAACATCAACATTCGTTCAAAAAGTATATGATGGTCATCTAGCATACCGTACTTTCATAATCTTAAAAGTCACGCATTCATGATTTCCGGGAGATCCTCGGTCTTCGCCTTCTGTCTTTTTCCACACTCGAATATTGAGAGGAGGCCCTGCCCTGGATCCTCATTATTGCAGAGCACAAATAAATACTGAGGCAAATCTTCCCAATTTTGGGTGACGCTTGGAGTTGTTAAGTAAGACAGGCCAGTGTATAGCACGGGTATTTAACCAAGTTCAAGTTGAAGTATCGCACGGGGGACTTGTAATCAGAAGAAGATGGGCAGCTCAGAGCTGGCTGAAAAAACATGTAATAATTATCCTTCAACTTTGATTAGTTTACATGGCTCTAGCCATTAAGGCTGCTCGCTGTTTTTGGTGGCGCCTCCCCTCCTGGATTCACCCCGTTGTCCATCTGTGTGACCGAAGAATTGAAGCCTTAAACGTCAGCCGACTGTCTCGTAACTAACTGGCCTCGATCAGCTCCAGTCCGTTGCCACCCGTCGTTCCTATGCCAGCACACTCCGCCAATTTCCCCCGCCGCTTGCGACGCTGCATAGGACTTGTTAGTAGGTGCCCTTCTTCGTATCCTCCCAGGCTCGCACCAACGTTGTTTAAAACGTTACATCAAGTCTCAAAATAATATTTTGCAAACGTAGATTTTTGCTCATGAAACGTAGATTATGAAGTGACCTTGCACAGCTCTGGCCCTTACTACAGGAATGCGTGGCTGCTGACCCTTTGTTTATGACAGGGGTTCACCCTAGGAATCCCGCTCCGGAGAATAGTTCAATGTTTTATCATTTTGCTGGACTGAAGAAGGTGCTGGTTCGAATCCCTACGGGGGCGCTTTAGTGTTCGCGGCCGCTGTCAACCGCCATGGCAGCACTGCCCATACAAAGTAGCAGCCTGTTCTCTACCGCTGAAAGACGGGGCTCTCTTAACACCACACCCCACCAGGCGCTATCATTACTTTCACCCCAGGAAGGGGGACCCCTTGCATAAATCCCGGGCTCTGTCCCGTGCCTAGGCACCAGGGTAGGACCTAGGGCTGGTGGGGGCACTACCAAGAAGAAGGGCTGGTGGGCTACCTAAATACCATGCCCCACCAGGCGTTATCATTTCTTTCACCCCAGGAAGGGGGACCCCTTGCATACATCCTGGGCTCTGTCCCGTGCCTAGGCACTAGCAAGAAGAAGGGCTGGTGGGCAATAACGCGCATCATGTAGTACCCTGCTAGGCACTAGCAAGAAGAAGGGCTGGTGGGCAATAACGCGCATCATGTAGTACCCTGCTAGGCACTAGCAAGAAGAAGGGCTGGTGGGCAATAACGCGCATCATGTAGTACCCTGCTGGGCACTAGCAAGAAGAAGGGCTGGTGGGCAATAACGCGCATCATGTAGTACCCTGCTAGGCACTAGCAAGACGAGGGGCTGGTGGGCTAGTTGCCCACAAGCCCCTCAACTTACAGGCGTAATCATTACTTTCACCCCTGGAAGGGGACCCCTTGCACACATCCCGGGCTCTGTCCCGTGCCTAGGCACTAGCAAGAAGAAGGGCTGGTGGGCTAGCTAAAGGGGATCCGTGTAGCATAGTATCATCGTGCAGCATAGTCTCGTTGTGGTGATCCAGGTGGGCGTGATGGTGCGGCGCAAATAGATGGAAGAGGAGCGACAGAGCCATGAAGATGACGGGCTGCAGAATGGGGTGGGGTGAGGTTGAGGGATGAGTGGGAAGTGTGGGGTGAGGGGGAGTGATGAGTGGGAGGGTTGGGGTGGCGTGAGGTGTGGGGTGAGTGGGAGGTGTGGGGTGAGGGGGAGGGATGGAAGTGGGGAGGTGTTGGGTGAGTGGGAGTGTGAGTGGTAGGGTTTGGGGTGCCGTGAGGTGTAGTGTTTAGTGGCTTTGTGGTTTGAGTTGTGAGTGATTAGTGGGAGTTTGGGTGAGGGGGATTGATGATGGGAGGGTTTGGGGGTTCGTGAGTGTGGGGTTAGTGGGAGGTTATGTGGGCGGGTGTGGGTGGCGTGGCGATTGGGGGGTGGATGGGATTTGTGGGGTGAGGGGGAGGGATGAATGGGAGTTTGTGGGGTGAGGGGGGGGATGAGTGGGAGGGTGGGGTGAGGCGGTCTTTCATTCCTTTGTCCACTGTTTGGGTTGCGTGGTCTGCTGCTTTTTCTTTTTTGTTTTGCTGTGTATCTTTCTTCGTTTTCGTTGATTGGGGTGGCGTTCGGTTTGGGTTCTTGTCGGTGTGGGTTGCGGGGTTGTCTTCGTGTTCGTGGGAGGCTGAGTGGGAGTTGTGGGGTGAGCGTGCGTGCTCCTTTGCGGGTTGTGGTCGGGGCGTTCTGCGTGGCGGTGTGGTGTTCTTTGCTTGCTGCTGGGCTGTTTGTTGTTTCGTGCGAATTGGGGTATCGTCGGGCAGGTGTTGGGTCCGGGTGCGGCTGCGTGGCGGGGTGGGGTGCGTGCGGCCTAGCCGAGCGAGGAGGATGCGTGGGAGGGTGGCGTTTAAGCTGTGGGGTGAGGGGGAGGGATAAGTGGGAGGGGTTAGGTGAGGGTGAGGGATGAGTGGCAGTGAGGGGTGGGGTGGGATGAGGGGGAGGGATGAGTGGCAAGGAGGGGGTTCTTTTAGGTGCGACATGTACCTCAAGTGCTGCACTGTGTACCTTTGTGTTTAGGGGGTGCTAAATAAGAGCCTTTGGGGGTCACTTTTGGAGGACAACAAGGAAAACACGTCCTATGCAGCGTCGCAAGTGACGGGGAAAATTGGCAGGTGTGTTGACAGCGGAACGAAAGGTGGCAATGATGGAGCTGACCGAAGCTAGTACGATGGAGCTGATCGAAGCCAGTTAGTTGCGAGACAGTTGGCTGACGTGTCAGGCTTCAATGTTTCGGTCGGCCGGTCAGTCGGTCGCACAAACGGACGACGGGGTAACACTAGAGGCTTCCGCCCCCCAGACCACCTGTTCTGCCTGGCCAAGTCGTTAAGACTGGCAATGCTTGCCTTCAGCTGTGTGTCCAAGCGGACCATGTCTGAATCCCATGACCGTGAAGGGGGGGCTCCGCCAAAAAGAGGCTGGGAGCACCCCAAAGGCTACTAGGAGCACCATGGTGCTACTTTGAGACAATGCTCCCTTTCCTTCAAAACACCCCTGGTGGCAAGCCTGTACTGGCTATAAAGATACCAGCCATTAACAGGAACTAATTGATTAAATAATTAAGTAAATAATTTATATTACATTTTCCTTGAAAGCAACCCTGGTGGCAGGCCCGTATTGACAATCAAGATACCAGCCATTAACAGGAATGAATTAATTGAAGAATTAATTTACATCTAATTTTCCTCGAAAACAACCCTGGAGGCACGCCCATATTGGCAATCAAGATACCAGCCATTAACAGGAATGAATTAATTGAAGAATTAATTTACATCTAATTTTCCTCGAAAACAACCCTGGAGGCACGCCCATATTGGCAATCAAGATACCAGCCATTAACAGGAATGAATTAATTAAATAATTAATTTACATCTAATTTTCCTCGAAAACAACCCTGGAGGCACGCCCATATTGGCAATCAAGATACCAGCCATTAACAGGAATGAATGAATTCAATAATTAATTTACATTTTATTTCCCGCGAAAACAACCCTGGTGGCAAGCGCGTGTAGACAACCAAGATACCAGCCATTAACAGGAATAAAGTAATTGAATGATTAGTTTACATTTTATTTCCCGTGAAAACAGCCCTGCTGGCAAGCCCGTATAGACAATCTAGATACCAGACATCAACAGGAATTCAATAAATAAATTAACACATGGATTACATTCAATTTTCTTCTAAAACACCCCTGGTGGCAAGCCTGTGCTGGCTATTAAGATACCAGCCATTAACAGGAATTAATTAATTGAATAATTAATTTGCATTTAAATTTACTTGAAAACAACCCTGGTGGCAGGCCCGTATTGACAATCAAGATACCAGACATAAACAGGAATGAATTAAATATATACATACATAAATACATTATTTGCATTTAATTTTCCTTTAAAATAAACCTGGTGGCAAAACCGTATTGACAATCAAGATACCATACGTAGAGTGTGTGTCAAGAATTCATGCCAGGGTACTTCAGGAGGAGCGCCAGCTCTGCTGCCTGAGACGCAACCAATTGTATAGCTTGCATACTTCGCCGCAACGGACCCTTCCTTTTGGTCAACAACCCCTCCCCAAGTTGCGTCGTGCGACGTAACGGACCCTTGGACGTTGCGTCTGCGACAGAGGACGCAGCGTCCTGAACAGCCCTCAACCCAATCAATACCGTGTGTTTGTCGGCAGCCTGACAGGCGTTTCTTGCCAACGTGTCATGCGTTTCTCGCCAACCAGACATAAGAGGACGCAGCGTCCTGAACAGCCTTGGTTCATGCCCGGCCTTTCCAATGGGTGCTTACTAATGCAACGCTTTCTTCGCCTTTCTTTCTGAATCCTCAGTGGATCGGTGAATCCACCGGCCCCCAATCATCTGAATGAGTAATCCTGCACCACCACCCCACCACCTCCACCACCACCACTACCAATTGCCTCTCACCAGCCCCCAATCATACTCACATTCCAAACCACGAGGTAGCGCACGCCATCCAGCATCTGGATCCTGTATAACATCAAAAACGGAAAATAAAAAAGCAGGTTAGAGACAAGGCTGTGGGAGACTCGATTTGTGTAACACAATTTGGGTGACACAATTTGGGTGACGTGATTTGTATATCGATTTGGGTGACACAATTTGGGTGACACAATTAGGTGACACGATTTGTGTGACGATTTGGGTGACACGATATGTATGACGATTTGGGTGACACGATTTGGGTGACTCAATTTGGGTGACACTATTTGTATGACGATTTGTGTGACATGGTTTGGGTGACGTGATTTGTATGACGATTTGGGTGACACAATTTGTGTGATACAATTTGTCACACAAATGTATGTACCCCAGACCAAAGCAGTACAGAGCTGCTCCTACCCCAAAACAAAGCTATGATAAATACGGTAGATCTTGGCTCAAGGAGCTGCTTAGAAGCTGCTGCTCCCAGCGGAAATTAAAAAACATGAGAAAGACGGTAGATATTGGCTCAAGGAGCTGCTTAGAAGCTGCTGCTCCTAGCGGAAATTAAAAAACATGAGAAAGACGGTAGATATTGGCTCAAGGAGCTGCTGCTCCTAGCGGAAATTAAACAATATGAGAAAGACGGTAGATCTTGGCTCACGGAGCTGCTTAGAAGGTGCTGCTCGTTGCGGAAATTAATAAACGTTAATTAAAATGGTAGATCTTGGCTCAAGGAGCTGCTTAGAAGCTGCTGCTCGTAGCGGAAATTAAAAAAGATGATTAAGATGGTAGATTTTGGCTCAAGGAGCTGCTTAGAAGCTGCTCTGCTCGTAGCGGAAATTAAACAATATGAGAAAGACGGTAGATCTTGGCTCACGGAGCTGCTTAGAAGCTGCTGCTTGTAGCGGAAATTAATAAAAGATGATTAAAATGGTAGATCTTGGCTCAAGGAGCTGCTTAGAAGCTGCTGCTAGTTGCGGAAATTAAAACAGATGATTAAGACAGTAGATCTTGGCTCTTCAAACTTTAGAAGTTCAGCACATCCTCTGATCTTCTGAATTGAGATAAATAAGTTTAGGATTTAAACCCTAAACTTATTAAATTAAATTGAAGTAAATTAAATGATTAATTGATTAAATTAAGCCCTAAGCATCAGATGTAACGTGCTATACATGGTAAAATGGTAAATATAAGTCCTAAAAAAAATAGAGAATAAAATAGAACATCGCGAAGAAGATCCATCTTACCCTAGTCGATTTGTGTGGTCCCAAGATATTAATCTACGAAATAAGGATACTAAGAAATAAGGATAATGTCCTTATCCGGACGAAATAAGGATAATGTCCTTATCCGGACGAAATAAGGATAATGTCCTTATCCGGACGAAATAAGGATAATGTCCTTATCCGGACATGGTGGTGAAGGACTACAATACATGCCAGAACGTGAAGATGCTCAAGCCAGCTCAGCATGGACACCACCCACGGTATTTGTTCACGTTTAAATATTCTGCTAATTATGTTACAGCCGAAGTAGGTGAGCAGCCAAATTGCTGGCTGCAGCTATGAAACCAAGTTCAAGTCCCTTTAGCCTACAAGATATACCCCTGGACTGTAACATACATTCACATAAATTGGAGCAAACTAGGTGGGCTGTTGCTGCAGGAGGGCCTCTACCTATTGGTCCCGGTCCAACTCATAGGACACCGCCCACGGCATGCAACGACGTTAGCCAGTGCATACATCCCTTATTTTAATTTAAATTAAATAATTGCTGTAAATGGTTCTTGTTTTGTGCACACAACCTTTGTTTTAATGTAAATTAAATGTAACGTGCTGTAAATGGTACTTGTGCATACAACCCTTGTGTTCATGACAATTAAATGTAACGTGCTGTAAATGGCATGTGTGCATACAACACTTTTTTAATTTAAATTAAATGCAACGGGCTATAAATGGTACTTGTGCATACAACCCTTGTTTTAATGTAAATTGAAATCATAATGTCAAGCTTGTAGTCTTTCAAGCTTTCCTTTTAATCTCACATTAATGGTAGATTGTAAATATCAAAGTAGAACCCTTGTTTTATTTTAAATTGATCTCAAAAAAAAAAAAATGTCAAACTTGTAGTCTTCCAAGCTTCCCTTTTAATCTCGTTTGAATGGTAGATTGTGACAATAAATTTGGAATCCTCGTTTTAATTTAAATTGATCGCGTCATGTCAAGGTTCTTGCCCCCCAATCTTTCCTTTTTATCTTGCATGAATGGTAGATTGCGAATATCAAACTAGAATCCTTATTTTAATTTAAATTGATCTCATCATGTCAAGGTTCTTGTCTCCAAGCTTCTCTTTTTAACTAATATGAAAAAGGGAACGGCAGTATGATATTATATCATGTCATTATATGATATCATATGATGCCGGCAGTCTGACTAGTCCAACTTTACCATTTATATACTATATCATATGATGCAATTTTTATGGCATCATATGATATCATACTCGCCTTTGATCAACATCATATGATATGCCGGTCCCTACATGTGAATGGTAGATTGTGAATATAAATATATAATCCGTGTTTCAATTCAAATAGTTCCCACCATTTCAAGTTTCCAGTCTCCCAAGCTTTC
>JACBWV010000610.1:159333041-159368041 GCA_013435795.1 Chlamydomonas sp. ICE-L | reverse complement strand
GCAGTGACAAAGTGGCGGCAGCAGGGGCGAGGAGGAGGAGGAGGAGGAGGTGGAGGAAGGAGGAGGGCGAGGAGATGATTATGCGGATTTACTCCAATAGTGGACTGACGAGACTATGAGGGCATGGGCCCGTTTGGGCCGCTTTTTCTTGTGTACAGAGTCGCAATCTCAACGCCCCCAGGGGTGGCCACTGCCTGCACTACTCAAGGGCCAGGTTACTTACCTGTGTCTGGCAGCCCCTCACAATTGAATTCTCCCATTGTTCAGGGTTCCAATCCCACCCAATTCAGTCAACTGCACGTAACTCACTTGAGTCCCTCACACAAAACTTCAGAAGGTAAGAGAGAAAGCGCTTAAAGCGCTGAGTGAGTTAAAAGAGAAGAGCGCAGTGGTAGTCAAAAAACTGCGCGCTGCGCGCAGAGGGGGTTTATACAACTGTGCGTTTTTGGGGGGGGGGGCGTCAGTCGCGGCTCAAAAAAAAGCTTGTGTGAAAACGGCTAAAACCCACCCAAATACCCAACGCCAAAAACCCCCCAAAACCCCGGTACAAAGTCGCACAAACACCGCTCACGCTTATGTAGGACCCTACATGATATTTCTAAAATTAATATGAATATGGTATTATATGATAAGTGAACATGACATGAAACAAAATGAATTGAATATGAGATGATATGATCATGATCATAATTGAAACATATGAATGATAATGAATATGATAATGATATTTAAATAATGAATATGAAAATATATGATATGATTGAATGAATTGATATGTCAGCTGATTATGATATTATGAATATGCTATGATATAGTTTAAAATGATTATATATGTATTATGGTAATAAGTCAACATAAGCGTCGTAGTCGACATAGCAAGATCTCATCCGCACCATGGGTGATATCTAGGCGTTTTAGGGTTTTTAAGGGTTTTAGACTTCAACAATGGGTTTAGCAACATTTCTTGCATCCTTGAAGTATGACCTGCATCAAGCTGCCTAGGCATGCTGATTTAACTTAACTAGATGCGAATTTTGGTTTAGGTTTGGTTGTTTTAGGGTTTAGGGTTTAGCAACCTTCTGCACCTTGAAGCTGACTGCATCAGCTGCCCAGCACTGCTGTTATATCTAGGCTTTGCCCAGTGACTAGCTCAAAGGGCTACCTTGAAGCCACTACTTGTTTTTGCCTAAATGGTGGTAAAAAGGTATACAAAGCCACATTACCGCTGTCCCTGGAGGAGGCCTAAAACCATACGCCATAAGCCACTACTTGTTTGCCTGAATGGTGCTAAAATCGTATAAAAAGCTATACAACTCTGCCATGGAGGAGGCCTATAACCATCAAGCCAGAAGCCACAACTCATTAACTGAAATACTGTACAGTCTGATGCTTGATTTGTTATGTATTTTAAAAGCGCCTCGCTTTAGACAGCTGGTTTTTTATAGCTAGCTCCTTCCGTAGCCCGAAGTCTCTTGCGCTCCAAGAGGCTTGCTAAGAAGCCACACTCCATTTGTAAAGGGTGAAACGCAGTTATGGTAATCATATATCTCATGTCCATCATATGATATCATGTCATCATATGAATCATGTTCATCATATGATCTCAATAATGTCACATATATATCATGTTTTTATCATATGAATAAATCATGTCCATGCATAAATGATATCATGTCATCATATGATATCATATGGTGCCGGCAGTCTTATGACTAGGCTGAAGTTACCATTTGTAGACAGTATCATATGATGCAATTTGTTTATCATACTCGCCTTTGGTCGAAATCATGTGATATGCCTGTCCCTACTCATTGTCGAAAGAGAGTTGGTGACACGACAGGGATTGTTTTTTCAAACCTGAAAGTGGGTTTTTCTAGCTTGATGGTTTCAAGCCTCTTCCAGGGTCAGTGTTTGTATAGCTTTTAATAGCTTTTTGTAGCTTTTTATGACTATTTAGGCAAAACAACTGTTTTGCATATAATTTCTTTAGCGGCAATTTGGGCCAAAACAGGGTTCCTGCTAATGCTGTTGTTGGTGTAGTAAGGGCTCATGCTCGGTAGAATGGTGGTGTTTAACTAACAATACAAAATACAGCACTACATCCATACAACAGAACGACAACATATACATACACACCCCTGTCTCTCGTCAACCATGGGTGTTGGCGAAGTCTTTGCACTCGTTGCCGTTATATGCCGGGCAGTTATTAACGGTGCTGGCCATTTGCTTGCCTGTGCTCCCAGGAGGAACGTCTGGCAGCCAAGGAGTGGCTCATGTTAGCATATCTGTAGTATATATTATATTTTTATTTAAAATATCTTGCCTGTGCCCCAAGGTAGGAACGTCTGCAGTCCAGAAGAAGTGTAAATGTTAACAGTCTCCGGGTAAGGAAGGCCAAAACGAAAAAGCACCGACGAACTGAACCAACAGAAGCCTAAGAAGTGTGGTGCTTGAACTTGAACTTAGTACATAGCTGTATTAGTATATAACATTAGTACCATATAATAGTAAAGTAATAAATAGCTTGGCTGTGGCCTAAGGAGGCCGTCCTACAAGCCAGAAGACAGTTGTATGTTACAGTCCGGGGGCAGGCCTAAAACGAAAAAAAGCACATCGACGACTGAACCGCAAAGAAGGCTAAGAAGTGTGGTGTTCTTGAAAACTTGACTTTATTAACAATAGCCTTGTAATTTAGTAAATGTGAATTATATATATAGGGGTTGGCCTATCTTATATAATATTAGTTATGAATAAAAATAGTAATATAATAGTGATGTAATTAAGGCGGTACGAGCCTATCTTTCACGTCAGAATT
Organism: Chlamydomonas sp. ICE-L; assembly: GCA_013435795.1. Classification (NCBI taxonomy): domain Eukaryota; kingdom Viridiplantae; phylum Chlorophyta; class Chlorophyceae; order Chlamydomonadales; family Chlamydomonadaceae; genus Chlamydomonas; species Chlamydomonas sp. ICE-L. The sequence goes on along the minus strand of JACBWV010000610.1, from coordinate 159,365,226 downwards.
GTTTGAATTATGTATGAAAAACTAATATTATTGTGAACAACTATAATAATATTAGTTTAATATCTAGTTTTTTTTTCAAACACTTTATAATTTAAGTTGCTGTTCCATATATAAATAAGTATAAATATTAGTCTATAGCTCGCCTGTGGCCCAAGGAGGAAAACATCGCTGCAAGCCAGAAGTTTGGTGTGTTACAAAAGTTCGCATGGGTAGGCCAAATAGGCCTTAAGGACTTGCCCCAAATCCCCTTTAGCGGAAAGTTGGCCAAAACGAAAAGGCATTAAATAGTTTGGAAACCAGGATAAGACAGAAAGCCAGAAAAGTGTGGTGCTTTGAAACTTGAACTTAGTTTTTAATTAAGGGACCGGTCATATCCCTATGATGCTGGCCCTAAATGCGAGTATTGAAATATTGTCATACGATATCATCAAAATTCAAACATTTAATAATTGTAATGTACATGTTTTATAAATGGTAAACTTTTAAGCAGCCTGGCAGACTTGGGGGGGGGGGGGGGCCGCCAATCATTTGAGTACAATATGAATATAGTACTGCCATTCCCTGGTTATGTTTCTAACCCATCCCAACCCACCCTGCCCTGCCCTGCCTTTCCCTAGTTATGTTCCCAACCCATCCCAACCCAACCCACCCTGCCCTGCCCCTGCTTTTTCCGCTAGTTATTTTTCGACCCATCCCATCCCAACCCAAGTGTAGATTATAATAGCTGGCGCCTGTTTGGATACATGCGCCGCCCACCCACCTCCCCCCCCACCCTGCCCCAAGCACCTCCCCCCCACCCCCCCCCACCCCCCTTCACCCCCCCTGCCCCCAAGCACCTCCCCCCCCACCCACCCCACCCCCCCCCCTGCCCCCATCACCCCCCCCACACACCACACCACCCCCCCCTCACCCCCTGCGCCCCAACACCCCCCACCACCCCCCACACCCCCCACCCCCCAAAGACACTCCCCCCCCTTCCTAACCCAAGCAACCCTCACCCCCCCCCCCCCCCACATCCCCACCTCCCCCCCTGCCCCCAATGCCCCCCCCCCCCCCACCACCCCCACCTCCCCCCCTGCCGCCCCATCAACCCCCCCCCCCCCCCCACCTCCCCGGCCCGCCTCCCGCCCTGTCCCCCCCCCCACCCCACCCCCCGGCGAGACCCCCCCGGTGAAATCCCGCACCCTGCCCCCCCTCCCCCCCCCCCCCCCCCCCCCTGCACCCCCCCTCCCCACCCTGCCCCCCCAGCCCCCCCCACCCACCCCACCACCCTCCCCCTCCACCTCCCCACCCTTTCCCCCTCCACATCCCCCCCTCCCCCCCGCCCCCCACGCCCCAACCCCCTGCGCCCAGGACCCTATCCCCCCCTGTCCCCCCCCCCCCCCCCCGAACCACCCCCCATTCCCCACACTTCCACCCCCCGCCACCCCCTCTCCCCCCGTGCCCCCCCGCCCCCCCCCCCCCACCGCCTCCCCCCCTCCCCCCGTCACCCCCCCCCCCCCCTCTCCCCTTCGAGCCCCTCGCGTTGCCCCCAATCCCCCCACCCACCCGACCCCCTGCCCCCAAGTCACCCCACCCCACCCTGCCCCCAAGCCCCCCCGCCCCCACCCCGCCCCCTGCCCCCAAGTACCCCCCCCCCACCCACCCCATCCCAACCCCATCTCCCCCCAAGCACCCCCGCCCCCCCACGCATCGCCCCCCCCCCCCCCCCCCCCACACACACCTCACCCCGCCCGTCTCACCCCTGCCCCCAAGGCCCCCCTCACCGCCCCCCCCTCCACCTCACCTCACCCCCCCCCCACCCCACCCCCAAACCCACATACTGAAACCTACACCAACCTGTATTGGGCTATGTTGAGCCCCATCCTGAGGAAGGCGGTGTAACCCACTAGCCCCCACCCCACCCCACCCCCCAACCTCTCAGGCTATATATCTGCAGATCTAAGGCTACTCGCCGTCTTGGCCGGTACGAACAACATTATAGGCATTCTATGGATAAAAAAAGATGGCGATTGTAGAAAACGGTTGTGGACACGGTTGTAGAAAAGGGTTGTAGAAACGGTTGTAGAAAACAGTTGTAGAAAAGGGTTGTTGAAAACAGTTGTAGAAAACAGTTGTAGAAACAGTTGTAGAAAACAGTTGTAGAAACGGTTGTAGAAACGGTTGTAGAAAACAGTTGTAGAAAAGGGTTGTTGAAAACGTTTGTAGAAAACAGTTGTAGAAAAGGGTTGTAGAAAACAGTTGTAGAAAACAGTTATGGAAACGTTTGTAGAAAACAGTTATAGAAAAGGGTTGTTGAAAACGTTTGTAGAAACCAGTTGTAGAAACAGTTGTAGAAAACAGTTGTAGAAACGGTTGTAGAAAACAGTTGTAGGAAAGGGTTGTTGAAAACGTTTGTAGAAAACAGTTGTAGAAAACAGTTGTAGAAACGTTTGTAGAAAACAGTTGTAGAAAAGGGTTGTTGAAAAGGGTTGTTGAAAACGTTTGTAGAAAACAGTTTTAGAAACAGTTGTAGAAGACAGTTGTTGAAACGGTTATAGAAAATAGTCGTAGAAAAGGATTGTAGAAAACGGTTGTTGAAAACGTAAGTAGAAATGGTTGTAGAAGCGGTTGTAGAAAACATGTGTAGAAATAGTTGTAGAAAACGGTTATTACACAGACACTGTTCAAGTAAAGTCATTGCACGCAACATCTCATCACTTACCATGCCATCGGTTGCTACCTCAGCGCAATCTCGTCCCAGCACTCCGAAGTACACCCCATACCAAACAAGGATTAGCGTAGTGCCCTGAGGTGGGCGGAAAGGAAACAGAAGGACTGGACAAGGGGAGCTGGCGTTGCCTTGTACACATATATGTTTGTGTTCGTGTGTGTGTGTGGGGGGGTGTGTGAGTGTGAGTTTGAATCTGTGAATCTGTGTGTGTTTGTGTGTGCTAGTGTGCCCTGAGGTTGTCAGAAAGGGAACAGGTTAAGGCACTGTCTTATGGGTAGGGACCCCGTTTTATGGCGGTAGGGATCGGGCTACTGCCCCGTACCAAACAAGAATCAGCGTAGTGCCCTGAGGTGGGCAGAAAGAGAAGACTGGACATTAGGAGTCTGTGTGTGTTTGTGTGTGCTTGTGTGCCCTGAGGTTGTCAGAATGGAAACAGGTCAAGGCCCGGTCTCATGGGTTGGGACCATACTTTTTCTTTTCAGCTACGAGCAGCAGCTTGCAGGCAGCTCACTGGGCTCTCTCTTCATCCAAACCTTAAGTAACCTTGGCAACTGGTAACTGGCAACTGGGAACTGGGAGCTGATATCGTCAGCTTATCAGTGGCCCTGGAATCTATGGGTTTGGCCCAGTAGCAGTCTGGGGGAGCTGCCCAGAATCTGGTACAGTCAGCTTTCCAGTGCTCCTGGAACCTTTGGGTTTGGCCCAGTAGCAGTCTGGGGGAGCTGCCCAGAAGCTGGTACCGTCAGCTTTCCAGTGCTCCTGGAACCTTTGGGTTTGGCCCAGTGGCAGTCTCAGGGAGCTGCCTAGAAGCTGGTGATGGTAGCCGAAAAGAAAAACCGTAGTGGGGACCGGCAAATCATATGATGTTGACCAAAGGCGAGTATGATATCAAACAAATTGCATCATATTACATGTACATAATTGGTAAACAAGCTATTATGTATAAACTTCAGCCAAGTCAGACTGCCAAATCACATCATATTATATGAACAGATCATGGTGATTTTCCCCAGCTGCGGCGTACGGGAGGGTCCCCTTAACACCACGCCCCTCCAGACGTTATCTTTTTTTGCACACACATGATTGATAAACAGAGTCAACTTCTCGCGACATTCAAAAAATTGGAAAGCACACTAAGTAATGTAGAGGACCACGCCCTTCCAGTTTAAGTTTGTATTGTTTTATATGAACTGGTCAAGGTACTGACTCGTGGGTACATGATAGCTTATATTTTCAGCTATGTATGTATAGGGAACGGCAAATCATATGATGTTGACCAAAGACGAGTATGATATCATATGATATCATACAAAAATCATATGATATGGTGCTCCAGGCCAAAGTTACCTAGTCAGACCGCCGGCATCATATGATATCATATGATGACAGGATATCAAATGATATCATATTGCCGATCCCTATGAATGTATGTTTGTTGTTACAGTCCAGGGGTAGGCCAAATAGGCTAAAGGGACTTGCCCAACCGTGCAAGAAGGCTTAAAAAGAAAAAGCACTGATGAAATGAACCCCGAACAATCGTTTTACCAACAGGGGCCCTGAGTTCATGCTGCGAGCAGCGGCTTCTACGCAGATACCCTTGCTTGCTAGCCAGCCCAACCTAAAGCCAAGCAATGCATCTGGAAGCTGATAGAAACAGCTTTCCGATTAAAATAGCTTTCCGATAGAAACAGCTTTTTGATAGAAATAGCTTTCTGATAGAAGCAGCTTTCCGATTGAAGCAGCTTTCTGATAGAAACAGCTTTCCGATTGAAGCAGCTTTCTGATAGAAACAGCTTTCCGATTGAAGCAGCTTTCTGATAGAAACAGCTTTCCGATAGAAACAGATTTCTGATAGAAATAGCTTTCCGATAGAAACAGCTTTCTGATAGATTAGCTTTCCGATAGAAACAGCTTTCCAAAAGAAACAGCTTTTCGATACTGTTGAAATCTTGGGGTATAGCCCAGAGTCTGGCTTAGGGAGATTCCCAGAAGCTGGTGCCTGTAGCCGAATAGGACAGCTATGGGGTGCATCAATCTCACATTTATTTGCCTTCAGTCATGCACTGATGTTTTCGCTTAATGTGCTTCCTGGTTACGTGGGTATCGCTCGGGGGGACATGGAATTGGCAGACGGTGGGCAGCTCAGAGTTGGCTGAAGAACCATTAAACAGTTAAAATCAAAATTCAGTCATGCACACCCACTGCCAAAGCCTCAAATTACGGCTTCAAAGGGATGAATGAACAAATAAATAAACAAACAAATAAATAAATAGTACTCCTTATTATGAGGCGTGAGGTTGAGGGGGTCAGCCTGTTTGCTTGCTCTGGGGTCAACCACCAATAGGCATGAATCATACAATCGCTGACCTGTTTTCTCGCACCACATGGCTCTCACCTTAGGCATGATCATAACAAACAGAGGGCCTGATCCCATCATCTACATCACCACATGGCTCTCACCTTGGGCATGACCATAGCAAACACAGGGCCTGCCCCCATCATCTCCATCACCACATGGCTCTCTCCATTGGCTTGACCACAGCAAACACAGGGTCTATCCCCATTATTTCCATCACCACATGGCTCTCACCTCGGGCATGATCATTAGATCATAGCAAACACAGGGCCTGTCCCCATTATCTCCATCACCACATGGCTCTCTCCATAGGCATGAACACAGCAAACACAGGGTCTGTCCCCATTATCTCCATCACCACATGGCTCTCACCTTGGGCATGATCATTAGATCATAGCAAACACAGGGCCTGCCCCCATTATCTCCATCACCACATGGCTCTCACTCTGGGCATGATCATTAGATCATAGCATAGACAGGGCCTGTCCCCATCATCTCCATCACCACATGGCTCTCTCCATTGGCACGACCACAGCAAACACAGGGTCTGTCCCCATTATCTTCATCACCACATGGCTCTCACCCTGGGCATGATCATTAGATCATAGCACAGGGCCTGCCCCCATCATCTCTATCACCACATGGCTCTCACCTTGGGCATGATCATAGCAAACAGAGGGCCTGCCCCCATCATCTCCATCACCAGCAGCACGTAGCCGATAATTCCAATCGTGCGGCTGATGCGGTACACACTGATGAAGAAGCCGTACACAACACGCGGAGTCGACGTAGTCATCTTCTTTTGCATGCACTGCCTCAGGATGTAAATCGTTATACTGGAGTACAGCACCCATACCTGGATGGATGTGGGAAAATCATTAAAACAAATCAAAGCGGTACACAATTTCATTTTGCCAAATTTCCAATGCAGTCATCTTCTTCTGCATGCATTGCCTCAGGATGTACATTGTTATACTGGAGTACAGCACCCATACCTGGATTGATGTGGTAAAATGAACATTTTCAATGCAATTTTTTTCTTTTTGAATGCAGTCTTCGTCTTCTGCATGCACTGCCTCAGGATGTAAATCATTATACTGGAGTACAGCGCCCATACCTGGATGGATGTGGGAAAGTGAAAATTTGCAATGCAAATTTTGATATTTCAATGCATTCATCTTCTTTCGCATGCACTGCCTCAGGATGTAAATCATTATACTGGAGTACAGCGCCCATACCTGGATGGATGTGGGGAAATGAAAATTTTCAATGCAAAATTGTATTTTATTCAAATTTCCAATGCATTCATCGAGGCATTCATCTTCTTTTGTATCCACTGCCTCAGGATGTACTTTGTTATACTGGAGTACAGCACCCATACCTGGATTGATGTGGTAAAATGAACATTTTCAATGCAATTGTTTTTCTTTTTCAATGCAGACTTCGTCTTCTGCATGCACTGCAAAAGGATGTAAATCGCCATACTGGAGTACAGCGCCCATTTTACCTGGATAGATGTGGGAAAGTGAAAATTTGCAATGCAAATTTTGATTTTTCAATGCGTTCATCTTCTTTTGCATGCACTGCCTCAAGATGTAAATCGTTCTACTGGAGTACAGCGCTCATACCTGGATGGATGTGGGAAAGTGAAAATTCCCAATCAAAACTTTTAAATTTCCAATGCAGTTTCTTCTTGTGCATGGACTGCCTCAGGATGTAAATCAGTATGCCGGAGTACACCGCCCATACCCCAACCCTAAACCCAAACCATACATACTCACCCATACCCACCCATACCATACACACACCCATACCCAAACCCTGAACCCATACCATACATACCCATAACCATACATACCCACCCATACCATACACAAACCCATGCCCAAACTCTAAACCCATACCATACATACCCACTCATACACACACCCAAACCAAATCCAGTCCACAAGCCATCCAGGTCTGACATCGCAGGGCCGATTCGCATTTGCTATTGGTTATGTCGCAACTTGCGAAACATCACAGTTCAAAAAAACGGCAGAGAGACAACCAAACGGCCGCTCTGCAAAGCTAAATCTGTCTGCGGTAAATTAACCACACAGAATGCACAGAAAAAATAAAATTCACAGAAAAGAAGGGGAAAACACACAGAAAAAAGGTGGAAAAAAGAAAGAAAAAGGAAAAAAAAGGACAGGAGAGAGCCACTCAGCTCTGCTTGCTAACTCTGCCTGCGGTAAATAACACACAAAAAAAGCACAGAAAAAATAAAAAAGGACAAAAAAATAAAATAAAACAGAAAAAAGGGGAAAAAAGGAAGAAGAAAAAAAAGCACAGGAGAGAGCCACTCACGCAAAGAAATCTCCAGAAGTAAAGTTTCAATGAGAAGAAGGCCGGCATAAGCCACAATCCAAACAACGTCACCTGCACAGTGTGCATTCAAGGTATTGTATTGTATTGTATTGTATTGTATTGTATTGTATTGTATTGTATTGTATTGTATTGTATTGCATTGTTTGCATGCATGAATACATGTATGTAGGTAGGTGCTTGACGAAACACACATACTGCACATATTGACATGCCAACCTCTTCACATACCGGAGGCAACACATGGAATGCACATGCTGACATGCAAACCTCCTGATATGCTTGATGCGACACACATACTGCATAAGCTGCCAAGCCAAGCTCCTCACATGCCAGGTACAACACATGAGATGCATATGCTGACATGCAAATCTCCTCACATGCTTGTTGTAACACATCCACTGCGTAAGGTGGCATGCTAAGATCCTCACATGCCAGGGACTACACACGTAATGCATATGCTGGCATGAAAATTATCTCACATGCTACATGTCACACACGTAATGCATAAGCTGACATGCAAACCTCCCCACATGCAATTTGTTACACGTAATGCATCAGCTGCCATGCAAACCTCCTCACATGCTTGATGCAACACATGCAATGTGCAATCTGGCGTGCTAACCTCCTCACATGCAATATGTTACACACGTAATGCATAAGCTGACATGCAAACCTCCCCACATGCTTGCTTCAACACATGCACTGCACAATATGGCATGCCGACCTTCACATATGCTTGATGTTACACACATAATGCACATGCTGACATTGAAACCTCCTCACATGCAAGATGAAACACACGTAACGCACATGCTGATATTGAAACCTCTTCACATGCAAGATGCAACACACACTGCGCAAGTTCGCATGCCAACCGTCTCACATGATTGATGTTACACACGTAATGCACAAGCTGCCATGCAAACCTCCTCACATACTTGATGCAACACACGTACTGCACAAGCTGACATCCAAACCTCCTCACCCGTTCATACGACTTCTGGTGACGCTTTTTCCAGAGTACAAGTCCCATCTGTCCCCCTATCATCAAAAACTGAAGGGGTGGGGGTGAAAAAAGAGGTTAGCATGGGGTCAGTGAGACAAAGCATGGGGTTGGTAAGGCGAGGTTGGTGCTTATTTTAAACTTGAAAGAATCCAGAGCATGCATTGGTGATCCCAGCGCAAGGCCAAATGCATATTTAGCAACAGCTACAAGAGGAAGAGAAAAGATCTTACAAGATCTTAGTAAAAGTGAATGCAAATGCACAGGCACAGGCACAGGCCTATGGCGAGGTAGATGCTTCCAAGATTCTACATGAGATTTCAAGGGGGGGGGGGGGGGGGGGGGGGGGATTTCCCTTCGAGCACATCGCAGTGCGATTAATTACCATCGTCCCGTAGAGCAATGCTACAATGGCCAGAGGGTGCATCGGTGGTTCATCTTCGTACAGATCCCCGTTTGCATGCAGCGCATGTCCGTGTGCAGAGTGCAGGCTATTCGCTGAATTATTCCACTTCTCTAAGTTGTGCAAGTGCTGGATGACAGCAGCGGAAGGTGGGCTGCCCATGGGCGATGGAATCGGTGATAGATCTGACATTTCGTAGCTGGTCGGGTTCAAGGGAGCATTCTAGACGAAGGCGAAGAAGGCTGGCGCGCGCTTTGCCCTGTGCAATAGGCTCGTCGGAGATTGGGTTTTGGGTAGGCAGGTAAATTGATAGGAGTGGCGAAGGTCTGGACTGTAAATGCGTGTAAGGGGCCTGGAAGCTGTTTTCAGAACTTCGTCTCTGCTCAGGTCAGGACTCAGGGTCACCGGTCTGGAGGTGTAGGGTCGGTGCCACACGGAGGTGGCACAAGTGTTGCATAGTTTGCGGGTGTGAATTTGTTCGAATTGTTGACTACTTCTCATTTGCGGGGGGGTAATGTGTAGTGTCTAGTGTAGTATGTTATCTACGAGGTAGTTGTGTTCGCTTTGTCTAGTGTGTGTCAGTGTATGTGTTCGTGCTTGTGTAAGCGCATTAGTGCGTGTTGGGGGTCGGTGGTGAAAAGAGTGTGTGTGGGTGTGTGGGTGTGGGTGTGTGGGTGTGTATGCGTGTATGGGGGGGGGGGGGGGGGGGGGGGGGGGGGGTCATTAATTAGGGGGGAAGTATAATCGGGTGTATCTGAATGTGAAACAAACACCATCCGAACTGAATACTCGGTGTCGCTAGTTTGTGTCGGGAGACCCACCTCCTGGGGTGAAATTCCTTTCACAACTTCAAACAACAACAAAAATTATACCTGTACAGCGGCTTGTGTGGTGTGGTGTCAGATTATGATAACTTATTCCTGTAAGCTGGCTCACTTCCTGGGTTGATCATTTAGCATATGGTTATCAACAGCACGATAACCAGATGTTCAAGGATCAACCCACGAGGCGAGCCCATATACATGCCGAAGTACCAGTAGTATCGGGCAGAACGGTTTAGGACATGGACTTCGTATATAACAACTAACATGGAGGCTGGAACAATACATGTGCCATGAGCCCAAATGACATTCTGAGACCAACATAAAGATTGTGTAGACAAGGGCAGGTCATTGGCACCACTTAAGACCGGGGTGGGTGCATGGGTGGGTATGGGTGGGTTTGGATTAGGGTACATCTTGAGAACCCCCCCAGCTCTGCTGCCTGTGACGCAACCAATTGTTTAGCCCGCGTCCTGCGACGCAATTAACCCTTCCTTCTGGTCAACAGACCCTCCCGGACCCTCCCCACATTGCGTCCTGCGACGCAACGGACCCTTCGACTTTGCGCCTGCGACGGAGGACGCAGCGTCCTGCACAAACCTGACCCATACCCCCCCTCCCCACAACCACCACCAATCCACCCACACCCAAACTCACACATACCCAGTTACCCACCCAGTTAATTTGGCAGTGGCGTTGCAGGATCTACACGTACCACCAATTGTACCGAAACCTAATACCCGCCTTTTCACAAGGTTCGTCGTCGAATAACTGGTCGGAGAGCAATGCTGACGCAGTTTCCGAGTGGTTGGGGTAGGTTCATTTTGGCCCCGAGTCGGCCACCCACGGTAAAGCTTCCACCCGGCTCCCCGCAGCTCCGGGATCCTTCTAGAGACTTCTCTGGACTAGATCTAACCTCCAATTGAATACAGTATAAATTGCTCCGACACAGGCTCCGTAATAGTTCAATACTACTTATCATAAGCTATTTACCAACACTTACTCTGCCACTTATTGAAAGCTACCAAAGAAAACCAGCAATCTACGCATTGAATATCCCTCTCTCCAGAACAACACTTGTAAACTCGAAGTAAAGAGCAACTTTCAGGATGAAGACTATGCAGCTTGGAAGCACCACCCGCTCGGGCGTCATCACCCCCAGGCTCGCGAAGCAGACCAAGGCATCTCGCAGGACAACCCTCGTGGTTCGCGCGGAGAAGGTGAGTGGCGGAGCCGAACCTTGACCAGACATAGTTTCGAATAATAAAACGCTATGTTCTTGAGGTCTTTCAGCCCACCCAGGCCAAGCGTTTTGTTTTGTCGACATATTCATGCACCCTGCCTTCCAATTCCGTTCGCTTACCCACCACGCTCCCTTCCCCCCACCCCCACACCACCTCTCTTCCCCCCAATGTCTACGTAGTCACTCTTTAATTTTAGCCCATTCCGCACCACTCCCGACCCACTCGTCCAACTCCATCCCCTTACTCACCAGCCCCCTCATACACACACAACCCGAACCTGCTAGGACTCTCCCATCCCATGCAACCTAGGTAACAGACGCTCCCCCTTTCTTTATCCCACTGCAGACTGTCGGTATCGACCTTGGCACGACCAACAGCGCTGTGGCTGCCATGGAGGGCGGCAAGCCTACGATCATCACCAACGCTGAAGGAGGCCGAACCACGCCCTCCGTTGTGGCGTACACCAAGACAGGCGACAGGCTGGTTGGCCAGGTAAACTACATGCTGAGACCCGTTATGAGTCGTGTGCGGTAGTGCAACAGCGTGATCGTGGAGTAGGGACGTATGAAGGCTCCCATGTTTCGTTTCGCCAGGTCTCACCATCGCTTACAGCTTCTGAAGCCATGCCATAACGAGTTTATTTATTGTATTTACCCTCACACCAGGCTTGCCATTCTCGTATTGTTGGACGTTCCAGCCCACACTAGGCCTGTTTATGCAAGCCTCTATGCGATGCACTGTATGAAAAGTATAATGAAGGCATGAGTCAACAGCAATGGTGCCACATACAATCGAGCATGTGATCTCACCCCCTGTGATTTTGTGGCTATGCAATCCATCTCAGCAGTTCCCTCTGAACTCCCTGAAATTACTTGCCCTTGCCCAGAACCAAGTACAACGGCACCAAGTCCCGTAGCGAGTATCAGATCTTACCCTCATGCTTGCCATTGCCAGTCACCATCCTGAAGCTGTTCACTTCTGACATTCTCATGTCGCTCTCTGTATCGCAGATCGCCAAACGCCAAGCTGTTGTCAACCCTGAGAACACTTTCTTCTCAGTCAAGAGGTTCATTGGACGAAAGATGGATGAGGTGAAAGAGGAGTCTAAACAAGTTCCTTACAAGGTAGGACCCCCCCCCCTCCCCAAATACACGTATACACCATACACACGACCCCGAGACCGCACACATATCCACACCCTCAACCAACACTGATTCAACTATTCTCAAAATACCTTGAAAGCAAGCAAATTTGAAATGACCACCACCTTTGCCATCTTGCACACAATCTTCCTCCCCCACCCCACCCCAACCCACACATCATACATCACCACCCAACATACACCACCACCACCACCACCACATACACCACCAAATAAATGTTATCTCCCATGCGTGTATATATTATGCACACATACACATACATAAACCACCACAATATAAAACCACCACCACCACCAGAATATACACATGTCTACACCACCATAATATACACTTCAATATACACCAGCACCACAATATACACATGTATACACCACCACTAAAATATGCATCTCATTATACACTACAATATGCACTGAATGTGTATCTTGTAGACTTCATAGTTTATTGTGGTGGTATATGTTGAGGTGTATAATAAATACTCCATCACAATATATGCATTTATACACCACCACAATATACCCCCCCACACACACAACATACACCACTACCACCACCACCTAAGTGGGCTAGTAGGGCATAGGTAGGTCCACCTTGCGCCCACCTATGCCTACATATGCCCCTGGTATACTTGCAATGTCACACATTCTATATCTAAGCCAACCTTTTCATCACACAATGTTAACAAGTGACCTTGTCTCATTCCACCCCAGATTGTTGGCGATGCTTCTGGCACCGTGAAGATCAAGTCTTCCAACGCTGGCAAGGAGTTTGCTGCAGAGGAGATTAGTGCCCAAGTGCTGCGCAAGCTGACTAATGATGCTGCTAAGTTCTTGAACGACAAGGTTGAGAAGGCTGTTGTCACTGTGCCTGCATACTTCAACGACTCCCAACGCCAGGCTACCAAGGATGCTGGTAAGATCGCAGGACTCGAGGTGCTGCGCATCATCAATGAGCCCACCGCAGCTTCCCTGGCTTATGGATTTGACAAGAAGGGAAATGAGACTATCCTGGTATTTGACTTGGGCGGTGGCACCTTCGATGTTTCTATCCTGGAAGTAGGAGATGGAGTGTTTGAGGTGCTGTCCACTAGTGGTGATACCCACCTGGGTGGTGATGACTTTGACAAGCGTATTGTGGATGTACTGACAGCTGAGTTCAAGCAGGCGGAGGGCATTGACCTGACAAAAGATCGCCAGGCGCTCCAAAGGTTGACTGAGGCTGCTGAGAAGGCCAAGATTGAGCTGTCTGGAGTGTCAACCACCTCCATCAACCTACCCTTCATCACTGCTACTCCTGAGGGCCCCAAGCACATCGACACCTCGCTCACACGTGCCAAGTTTGAGGAGATTTGCTCCGACTTGCTTGAGAGAGTGAGGATCCCTGTGGAGCATGCCATGAAGGATGCCAAGCTCACCTTCAATGACATCCAGGAGGTCATTCTTGTGGGTGGCTCCACCCGCATCCCCGGTGTGGTCGACATCATGAAGAAGATAACTAAGAAGGAGGCTAACGTGACTGTCAACCCTGATGAGGTTGTAGCCCTTGGAGCTGCTGTGCAAGCTGGAGTGCTCGCCGGTGAGGTGTCTGACGTTGTGTTGCTTGATGTCACTCCCCTGTCCCTGGGCTTGGAGACCCTTGGAGGAGTTATGACACGCTTGATCCCTCGCAACACCACCCTCCCCACCACCAAGAGTGAGACCTTCAGCACAGCTGCTGATGGACAGACTAGTGTAGAGATCAAGGTTCTGCAGGGAGAGCGTGAGTTCTCCAAGGATAATAAGGGGCTGGGCACATTCCGACTTGATGGCATCCCTCCTGCACCACGTGGGGTCCCTCAGGTTGAGGTCAAGTTTGACATTGATGCAAACGGCATCTTATCGGTGACTGCCACTGACAAGGGGTCTGGCAAGAAGCAGGACATCAAGATCACTGGCGCCTCCACCTTGGGGAAAGAGGATGTGGAGCGTATGGTACAGCAGGCTGAGATGCACTCTGAGGAGGACAAGAAGAAACGTGAGGTTGTTGACACCAAGAACTCCGCCGAGAGCGCTATCTACCAGAGTGAGAAGCAAGTGAAGGAGTTTGGCGAGAAGGTCACTCCCGACATGAAGGGCAAGATCGATGCCAAGGTGCAGGAGCTGCGCACAGCTGTTGAGGCAGATGATGTTGAAGCAATGAAGAAGGGTATGGAAGGATTGCAAGAGGAGATGATGGCCATGGGCCAGGCCATGTACACTCGGCCAGATGCTGAGGGAGCTGAGGGAGCTGCTGGTCCTGAAGGTGGACCCAGCAGTGGCAAGAAGAATGAGGGAGATGTGATTGATGCTGACTTTGAGGACAAGCCTTAAAATACTATTCTGACTTCATCATGGCCCGGGTTTTTAATGTTTGGTGGTGCTGGTGGTAGACATATCTGGTGCATGAGACTGACATGAGAAATATAATAGTTTCTTAAGTGTGCCTACTATTTTGTAGGAGTGGTGACACCATTCGAACTGACATCCTGGTGATGCTGGTTCGTGTCGGGAGTTCTACTTCCTGGGGTGAAATTCCTTTCACAACTAAAAAAAGAAGAGGGTGTACCTAAGAGTTGGAACATTTACGAAGGGGTTGAATTTTGTTATCAAGCCTGGTGTGTATAGGACTTTTTTTTAACTCAGCCCTGTGTCCCCCAGTGCCAGTGCAACAGGGGCAGGCTGAATGGAGGATTCGATTCAATTTATGACAATTTGATGTAGACTAGATGTTGATGTTGAGTCGAAGACTCAATATTTTTGTTGTACCACAGGTTTTTACGTTCCGCTCTGTGCGCAGGTTGTTATTTTTGTATGCGCTATGTACATGAATCATGAAGACATCATATTTTTGACCGAGGTCACTATATTTCTTTGTCTTCTTTGTACCTCAGAGATGTAAATAGATGGAACTGTTGAGAACTGTCCCCTGCCTTTCTCCCAGATAACTAACAATGGAACTCAGATATCTAGAGCTCTAGCACACTACGGTACCCACTTGAATGAATTTAATTAAAAGTTGAGTGAGACACCTTCGTGAGTGAATTTACAGTTACTAAAGCAGACTTCATTGCTATATTATTCCTATAATTGGAATAATATAGCAAAAAAAACAAATTTCCAAAACAATTCTAGCTCCTAATTTGACCTTAAAGGGACCCTGAATTGACCCTTGTCGGACCTTAATTAGCATTTATTTAAGAACCTTAATAGACTAATGGTGAAAGTGTTTAGACATACGGTGAACTATCTATAGGCAGACAGTGTACCTTGCACAGATCTCAGTTTGCGTTGGATTTAGCGCTGAATGAATCTTATTTAACACTAAATGGGCCTTAACATAGCTCTGGATTGACCCTTGCCAGCCTTTAATTAGCCTTTACTCGACCCATCATGAACCTAATGTGGCCCTGCATTGAGCCTTTATCCCATAATCAGGCCTAACATAGACCTCGCTAAGCGATGAATAGAGCACTGATTAACTGTGTTAGCTCTTACTTACACCTTAATTTAACCTTCACGGGCCAACAATTGAGCCTGCAATGCAACTAAATTGCATATATTTATTGCCCCTGCTTTTCTGAATTAGCTCTCGACATTGAATAAACACTTCATTAGCCCAAGTTGCTGGCTGGAGCCAAGTTCAATTATATTAGTCCTTACCTCACTGATTGGCCCTTCCATACTTTCTATTCTGATTGAACAAGTTCATCTAATTGCTTGCACCCTTGCACTGAGTTGAAATGTAAGTTACGATGGTTTACTAGTTGAATTGTTTTTCCTTCTTTCTGTTGTACATTTCGATGTTAAGCAATCCCAACATTGCAGAAATGCCCTTAACTCTGAAAAAAGTAGAAGTTAGTATGAGAAACGACACATTTCACTATATCCGTGTGCATGCCCCCAATTACCAGGCAATACACATCTTCAATAAATTGGGGATAACTCTCGTAGCACCCTTAAATATACAAAACAATCTGCCTCCAAAAACTATACTGCTGACAGCTGGTAAAGAACACAGCTTATAGTGCCTAGCAGTTCAAGCACTTCTAGTTCTGAGCAATACAAGCACCTCAAGTGCTCTGCGATTCCAGCACCTCTTGAGGTCATCATTTCAAGTGCGTGTTGGACCTGTAGTGCTCATCATTTAATTAAATTCAAACCCTATTCAAGATTATAGTGCTCAGAAGTAAAATCACATATGGTGGACAGTAATACAGGCACTTACAGTGCTCAGCAGTACAAGCACCTGTAGTGCCCATAACAAACAACTAAGAGTGCTCAGCAGTACAATCACCTGTAGTGCTCATCAAAACAAGCACTTACAGTGCTCAGCAGTGCAAGCACCTGTAGTACTCATCAATTGAAGCACCGAAAAACGTTTATTGCTCATCAATAAAAACACCTGAGATCAAGGAACTTTACTGCTTGGCATTTCCAACACGTCTGGTGCTCAGCACATTCCCATGTCTTCCTTTGGCTACCAGTATTACCCCAACAGAGTCTGCATTGTGGACACTTCCCCTTGATATGCTCACCGCTCTTGAGACCAAAATGGACTCCACGGACTGTGCAATTTTTTACCCACCTCTTCCTCATCTGTTTTTGCCCTTCCCTCTTCTGCCTTGACCCGTCCCTCCTCTGCCTTGTACCTTCCCTCCTCTACCTTGAGCAAAAAAAGTAAAACAAAGTTATGTTGTTGCATCCCACCCCCCCAAAAGAGAAATTGAGTATTGTCTTCATGTGATGTTGTGGTCCTGCACAGTGCTGGTGGAATGCTGTGAACCATGGAACGGCATGCGTTGAATGTGAGGTGTAGCTGCCTGCTTGTAGTGATGATTGATGATGATGTGATTATATTGATGATGATGGTGATTACATTTTGCATGGTGCCCTACTGGACTCCAAATGTGCCCGCGGGTAGGGGATTAGTCACTGGTGATTACTTTTCTTTACAATTCACAGGCTTGACACTAGTTACAAATGTGTGTAACATGTGTCATTCATGTGTAACAGAATTAAAAATCATTATTACAAAAATTATGAAATCAGGCTTGAGTAGCCCAAGTACCTACTCAAACTGGCCTACAGATATCTGAAATAAAAGCCCCCGGGCGTCACATTGAGGGCATGCATAATATGTGAGGACCGGCATATCATAGGATGTTGACCAAGGGCGAGTATGATATCATATGATATCATACAAAATGCATCATATGATACTGTACATGAATGGCAACTTTAGCCTAGTCAGACTGCCGGCATCATATGATATAAAACTGCCGTTCCCTAATAATAAAGAGGCCCAGAGAAATAGCTTCGATTAGGATGTGACAGCATGTCCACAAAAAAACCGCTGACGCAGATCGGAAAAGTAAGGGCAGGGGTGGGGTGAGTGGGGGGGCAGCTGGGGAGGTGTGTGTGTTAGTGAGTGAGTGCGGGGAGGAGGGGGAGGAGGAGGAGGAGGGGGAGGGGGAGGGGGAGGGGGAGGGGGGGGTGGAGGGGGAGTGCGTGTATGTGCATGTTCTCTGTTTTGTTGGGTTGCTCTTGCACTGCTCCATGTGTCGGTCATGCCTATTTAAATGCATTTGCCCATGTGAAGGCATGTATCAAACAGTTATTTGAACAAATAATATTGCCGGTATGTGTGTGTGTTTCGCATGTGCTGTTTACGTGTTGTGCATGTGTGAGCAAATCTGTGTGTGTTGTGTGTGAATGTGTCGGTGTGTGTATGTGTGAGTGAGTTTTTTTTTATGTTTGTGTTTCCTGTTTGTGTGGAGTGTGTTTGTGTGCGTGTGTGTGCCGTGTTTGTGTGATGCATTTGTGTGTGTTTGACACCTGTGTGGTGTTTCTGTGGTGTGTGGTATGTTTGCGTGTATGTGGGTGTCGTGCATCTGTGTGTGCGCCATGTGGTGTGTGTGTGTTTGTGTGCATGTACAACATCAGGGCACGTGGAAAGCCTGCCCGCCCTGAAGATGGCGGAGCACACCAGCCTGTTTCCGGAAGCTCATGCCCTTGACATACAACTCCCTTGCTAGCTCCAGTACAGGCAAGGACCAGCCAACGATGTTTTGTTTCAATCCCAAGAACATGCAGATCACCAGCAACTTACAGAGGGAAATTCAGCCGGAGGTGTTTTTCTGTTTTGTCTCCTTTAGCAGTGCCAAAACTTTGGCCACAACCAACTTTCAACCAACTGCCTTACATTCCATGCCTGACTCCTATGTATGCAGGCGATTTTTCACTGAGGGGGCAAATCACCTTGAAGTCCTCGCGGAAGAAAATCTGCAGGCATGGGCGCAATCGAACGAACGATTTGGTTATGCAAGCGCGCGTGAAAAAACCGGGTCGAGCGAAACAAGACAATATGAGACAAGACCAGACGCGACGAGGGACGACAAGACGCTTCTCTGGTGCCCAAACAAGCACACATCAGCCAAAATAAAGGAGAGGAACGCGCGACGGATGCGTTCCCTTTTTACTGCATCTCCAGACATGTGGAAGAAAATAGCCAGCTATATCGACATTGGTGACATTTAGAGTCAAAGGACGGAAGGAAGGAAGGAAGGAAGGAAGAAGGAACGAACGAACGTCAGCGTGGCTTTTTACCTAACACCGCACAACGGGAGCACAAGCACAAGGGTGTCACAAGAGGGGAGTGGGGCGACTTGTACTTTCTTTTTGTACAGAGTTATGTAATGGAATTAAGTCCGTTCAGACCCCGGAAAGGTGTCCATGACATACCAGATCCGCGTCTCTGCCTTGGGTTTCGAAAGACGAGGCTTCAGTTTGACGCTCATGCATCCAATGATCGATTGCACATGAATCTGTTCTTCAGTTGATACACTCTCATGCTTCCAATTCAAAATTCCAAGCAACCATGCTTCCAATTCAATGCTCCGTCAAAAATTACGATTGGGGAAAGGATGCCCAGTTCTCTGAGGTCGCTAAGATTGCGCGAGCGAATGGTCTGGAAATAGATGAGAGCAAGCCCTTCGCCGAACTGTGGATGGGCACTCATCCTAAGGGACCGTCAGTGGTCGCCTCTACCGGATCTTCTCTTCAGAGTTGGATTCAAGAGCACCCGGAGTCCTTGGGAGCAGCAGTGAGGCACCGGTTCGGAGCTGAGCTCCCCTTCTTGTTCAAGATGCTCTCAGTGAACAAGGCCTTGTCTATTCAGTCTCATCCAGACAAGCAGCTTGCAGAAGCCCTGCACCGGGAGAGCCCAGAGATTTATGCTGATGACAACCACAAGCCAGAGATGGCCCTAGCTATTGGTAGTGACTTCGAGGCCCTTTGTGGATTTGCCCCTCTACAAGAGATCCAGGAGTCTCTTATGTCCGTGCCAGAGCTTCGCATGGGCCTGGGAGACAAGAACACAGAAGCTCTTTTATCATTGACTGAGCCCAATAAGGAGGTTCTGAAGTGTGCATTTTCTGCTCTCATGAGCTGCAGCCCTGTGAAGGTTGATTCCGTTGTCAGGACACTAGTTGCCCGACTCAAGAGAACCGAGGCAGGAGCTGAGGCGAAGAGAGAGATAACTAGTGTGGAAACTGCTACATCCACAAAAGAGAAGCGGGCGAGGCGCACCGCCTCTGCAACACCCATACCTGTCATGCACAAAGATGCTGAATCAGCCGAGGAGAGGGGCGAAGGCTCCTTCTGCTCAACCTCCACCAGCCCTAGTGTCAAGGGCAAGGTCGCCTGTGAGCCTGGTGGTGTCAGTGCTAACAAGAAGGATGCATCCCACTGCTCCTCTCGCACTGCTGATATAGGAAAGGAAGACGTTGCTTCAGAAGATAACACACCAACATCTAGTATATCTAACCTGGATAGCCAGCCTAGCTCTGATCTCACTCCCAAAGAGCAATTAGTTCTTCGCCTTAATCAAGAGTTCCCCTCGGATGTCGGAATTCTGTCAGTCTTCTTCCTCAACTTTGTCAAGCTTTCTCCTGGGGAGGCCATTTACCTGGCTGCTAACGAGCCACATGCCTATCTGAAAGGAGAAATGGTGGAGTGCATGGCTACATCAGACAATGTCATCCGCGCTGGTCTGACACCGAAGTTTAAGCATACTGAGGTGCTCTGCGAGTCCTTGTCATATGGACAAGGATTGCCTCATGTCCTGCAGGGCAGCCAGGAGCAGTTGCCCAGCCTTCATGGTGCCAGCCCATCCGGTGCTTACATGCTCACCTACCGCCCCCCCTTCGACGAGTTTGAGGTGCAATGCGCACAGGTGCCGGCTGGCTGCTCAGCCAGCCTTCCAGTTAAGCCAGGCCCACTGATCATGCTAGTTTTGTCTGGGTGTGGGTTGGCTGAGGCGTATGGAGGTACTGAGAGCAGCTTGAAAAAACAAGGACTGAATAACAGATTGGAGATTCAGAGAGGCAGTATTATCTTTGTACCTGCTCAGACAAAGCTTGGTTTGGAGGCGACATGTACTGTGGGAGCTGGCTCAACCGGAGCCCCAGACCTGTCTGTCTGGATTGCCTCGGTCAATGAATCGTTTTTTGAGTGAAGAATTTGAATTTGAATTGGTAAGTGGTTTTTCAGCCAACTCTGGGCTGCTCACCGTCTGCCAATTCCAAGTCCCCCCGCGAGATACCCACGGAAGATAGAGAGCACACAAGCGAATTAGACAGTTTAAAGACTTGTCCAGGTCAGTGTGTTAAGAGGTTTTCGGTTTCAGCTCATCAGGAGACCCCACCCCACAGAATGAGGCAAGCTCCTCCCCACCCGACAACACATCGCAGTCTTCAATTCATTAGGTCGTTCCTCACCCCCTAGTGCATTTGTAGTGGGACAAAATCTGGGGCTTCTCTCTAGGGCTTCTGCCAGCTTGACTTCCGCGTGTAGCTCATTATCACTGCAGCACGAACTCAGGGACTCCGTCGGGAAAACGATTGTTTGAGGTTCAGTTCATCAGCGCCTTTTCTCTTTAGCCCCTCCTAATACCATGGTTAGGCAAGTCCCTTTAGCCTGTTTGGTCTACCCCTGGACTGTAACAACGTACATACACGTTACACATCTTACAGCTCATCAGGAATTATCAGTTAATGTCTCTGCAGTGTTTTTCTTTCCAGCTAAAAGGAGCAGCTTCTAGGCAGCTCCCTTGACTGGCTATTCAGCCAAAGCTAATGCAACCTAATTGCCGGGAAGCTGGCAGAATCCGCTGTCCAAAACTGACAAATCTGGGGGCTTAGCCCAGTGCCTGGCTTAGGGAGCTGCCTAGAAGCTGCTGCGCGTAGCTGAAATGAGAAACTGTGCGTCTCTGGAGACTAAGGTCAGGGCTCGTCACATTGATATGGCAGGCAGGTTTTTCAAATGACTGTATTCTGCTTCTTGTTGTTGCCCTTCAGACCAGATAACTTAATAAGTGGAGGTCAGTAAGCTGGCTGATTTGCTATTGAATCGCACGATGTGTGCTGAGTCTTCTGTGTGTGACAGCAGTATATACAGATATTCAACACTCACGGGTCACACTTGATGGATGTCTCTTATCTTCAGCAGGCCGCAACATGCTTCTACTCATGACACAGTTAGTCCGTCGGCAATATTCATAGCATGTGGGAGCAGGCGGGATGATTCTACTTCGGTACAATCATCGATCAGCGTACTACTGAACGTTTGAAAAATCAATGATTTTAGACAGGGTTCGGATAGAGGTCATGGGACAGATGTTGATACCATCTGATTTAGGTGATCACTTACAGGCCATCCTAGCTATTTTAGGATTTGTGGGATATGAGGATGGTATACTTGATCACTCGCATGAAAAGTGTGATGATAACTGGCATGAAGAGTGTGATGATAACTGGCATGAAGAGTGTGATGATAACTCGCATGAAGAGTGTGATGATAACTGGCATGAAGAGTGTGATGATAACTCGCATGAAGAGTGTGATGATAACTCGCATGAAGAGTGTGATGATAACTCGCATGAAGAGTGTGATGATACCTGGCATGAAGAGTGTGATGAGAACTTGCATGAAGAGTGTGATGATAACTCACATGAAGAGTGTGATGATAACTTGCATGAAGAGTGTGATGAAAGAGACACATTTTAATTAAAGTATCTTAATATCACTGGAACTCAGGGCCTCATTTGAACACTTCAGGTTTGCGATTCGTCGGGGACCAGTTCATCACTAGTGGTATTTTCAATTAGCCCCTCCTGTTAATATATACATGTTCTTGATTATTCCATTTTGGGTGAGTCCTTTCAGCCTGGTAGGCTACACTGGACTGTAAATACAATACAATACAATACTATACATCAGTGCAGATGGTGGTTGGCCCCCTCAACCCCAGGCCTTGTAATAAGGCGCAATATTAAGTTCTCTATTTATTTAAGTGGAAGGCCGTGGGAAGCTACCTCTATTTAGTCAAACATGTTGGAAATCATTAGATAAAACGAGCGATACTCCAGACCAAGCATATTTGATAAGAATGCTTAGGTTCGCAGGTATTGAACAATACAGGATGCCAGTGCCTTCTGGACATCTTGCAAGATGTCCAGAACGCACTTGCATTCCGTGTCTTTCAACAGCAGGGGGGGTCTAAGAAGTTTTTTCTAGATCCTACGCTCGGATTTTTTGTATTTGCCCCCTTCCCCCCCCCCCCCCCCCCCCCCCCCCCCCCCAAGCTTGTGAGGCCCATATCTCCTCCACCAATTATAATTAGGGGGTCATTTTAGGGTGTACAGTGATCCTCTCAACGAGCGCTATCCAATTGTGGTCTTGCATGTGGATTTATACAAGGTAGTCAAGCAAACCCCCTTTTCTAGACCTGATTATGAGCTGACCTAGCAAGTTTTGGGTGTTAAAGAATTTGAATATAGATTCCAGGCTGTTTGGCATGTACCCTCTATACACCCAAGAAGTTTGGGCTGGAAATATTGAGTTTCTTGTTTGGCCTGACTCTTACACTTGGAGACCTCGAACCTGTTGACGTTACTTCTTGAGCTCGAGCTCGATACATTAACTTGAGGTCAGTAACAAGCACGGATTCGGACAGCTCTGTGTGTGTGTGCGGCGGGTCGATAATTCGATATTTGCTCCCCTTCGAAAGTCGAATTCGATTTGTCTCGGTGGTTTCAGGCCTTACGGCCCCTTCAGACCCCTAATTGAGCGTTATACGAGCAACTTCCTAGACCCCCTTAGGTGATTTTTGTTAATAACGCTCACATTTTTGGAGGTAAATGATTTTCACTGCCTAAGTCGTCGAGCAGCCAAATTGCTGGCTGAGTCCATGTTACCAAGTTCAAGTTATATGTATTTATTACGGTACATCAAATGCAAGCTGTGTGCTTTTTCCGTGCAGGTCCATGCGCCTTCGATTAAACATCCCACGCGTCAGAGGTGATTGTAATGAAGATGGATCCAGAAAAAGCGGACACAGTTTTATAAACAGAACCTGTAAATTATGTTTACCAAGTGTATTCCTGAGAGTTCAATTTCAAGTATTCCTGAGAAAGTGTCTCACAGTGGCCTCACATAGGCCAGTACCGTTACTATAGCGAAATGCTAATAACCCTGGTATGATGAGGGATTTTGCCCTTGCTAATCTCAATATGGCTAGGGAGAGCAAAGACTGTCTACATGATCTGATGGCAATGGAGAAGCGGATGGTCGAGCGAATCTTCATCTGTGTATCCATGAAATATATAAAGAGATCGTTTCAAGTCTCTTTCTTATAGGATGAATTAGTTTTCCTGTTTTTCTTTATTGATTTTTTAAGCATCCAGAAGATCGTGCAAACAAATGAAAAAGTTGATTTGTCTGCGTTTACATTGTTCCTGGTATTTGTTTTTCACTACGGAAGTCGAGAAGACGGCGAACAGCCAAATTGCTGGCTGAAGCTACGTAACCAAGTCCTAATTCATAGGCCAGGAGGAAACTCTGTTTTTCGGATCTGCTGTCAAACTCTGGTGTGCGAGATCTGGAGTTCTGCAAAGCATGTCAACAATGTTGAGAGTTTACACGTACTGCAACGAAATTCAACCAGAGTTGCAGCAATACCTTGAACACCATGTGTAACTGTAGTTGTATGTACGGATGTTACAGCCCAGGGCCCAATAAATAGGCTAGCGGGACCTTGTACCCCATGTACAAAAATCCCTTCAGAAGTGAACCATCACCATTAGTTTCTTGATAAGCACAGAATCAATGCACCATGGTCAGTGGGTATATGCCCAACAATCCAAGGTTACAGTCAATATGTCGATGTATAACTTCCACTTCTGATCTTCCATGTTCACGCTATGATCCATAAGACCATGGCATTTCTATGAACTGTTTGCGCTCGTATGATAGCATTTCGTTCTCAGGAAATAGGCGTAGTTGTGTGTTTTACTACCCATCTGAACTCCTTTCACACGGCGAGCGGTGTGCAGGCTGATGGACCATCCAATAAAACAGTATAGTCCATGACAGGGTAATGCAGGACGCAGCGTCCTGCGTCGCAGGAAGCAACATGGGGAGGGTCCGTTGCGTCCCAGACGCAGGTTCAAGATGTTGGTTGCGTCTCACTCATCAGTTGATTGGCCCACCACCACTCCATTGCCGTGGGCTACGGGTTCTGTTGAAAGTGGGATGCAGCCTGATAAGTACATTGATAGCGTCCCAGGACGCAACCTACCGAATTAGGGTGTGTCCCAGGACGCAACCCCTGGGGTCCGTTTGAAGTACCCTGGTCCATGAGCCCACGCTTCTAGCAATTCAGGGGATGCCTTGGGAGATGAGGTCAGGCTTCATACTTCGACTCAGGCCAGAATTCTCAGATTTCAGGCCAACTTCGAGATAAAAAGTCCGAAGTACGACATTCTTCGAAAACCTAACTCCCAAATCATCCCCTGAATTGCTAGAACAAGTCTAGGATTCTAGGTTCAGGGATATGCTAACATATGGGTGCATCTCGGTGTCTCCAACGAGGCCAGCCACAGCTACAGCAGATCCGTCATCCTTCCAGAAACTAGATTTGCCTGCATGAGTGACAAGAAGGATACACAGGTCAGACAGGCAGGGAGATTGTCTGCCGTGGTCAATAGGGGTAGTGATGAATGTTTGTTTGGTCGAGGGTCGGTATCTCCCACCGACCCTTAGTGCTCCTACTCTTTTGTAGGAGTGGCAAAGCCATTCAAACTGAATCCTCGGTGTCGCTGGTTTGTGTTTCGGGAGACCCACCTAAAGGGGTGAAAGTCCTCAAAGGAACAAAAAAAAATTGGATGGAGACTGGGAAACTGAGCAAACCTATGGTTGATACACACAGCCATTTGGTGGTTGGCCCCAGCGCAAGCACATGGGCTGCCCACCTCAACCTCACGCCTTGTAATAAGGCGTACTATTTATTTATATATTCTTACACACTGCCTTATGCATGTTGATCAAACAAGAGAGCAAATTAAATTATTTGCTCAGCTGAAAGCCCAGATGACCCTTCCAATATGTATATGTGTTAGATGCAGTAGTCCAACATCACTAATTTCTGGTCAAAATTTAAACACTGGCCAAATGCCTGCTCCCGCCTTGCCATCTACCATAATATTAAATGTTCACTGTGGCACTAACTCAGGGCCCCCGTTGGTAAAACAATTGTTTGTGGTTCAGTTCGTCAATGCGTTTTTTTCAACCCCTTCCCAAGACGGTTGGGCAGGTCCGTTCAGCCTATTTGGCCTACCCCTGGACTGTAACTTACATACATACCCCTTCCAGTCACGGTTGGGCAAGTCAATTTAGCCTAGTTAGCCCACCCCTGGACTGGAACATAAATACATACTTACCGTCTCCGAAGGCCTTATCTAGCACTGTTCTCAACCTAGCGTCCGCCTTAGCAACAGGCCTGAGTAGGGCAGCTTGATATGCAGGTGGTAAGCCGTACCGAAGAATGCTCTCCACAAACAAGCGCACCGCTGCCAAGTGCATCCATGCGGAAAAGGCCTGCGCATGTGAGTAGGGGCAAGGGGTAGGTTGTGTGTGTGTGTGCGTCGGGGGGGGGAGGGGGGGGGGGACAATGCGTTCTTGTGTGTGTGTGTGTGTGTGTGTGTGTGTGTGTGTGTGTGTGGGGGGGGGGGGGGAAACGTGTTAGTGTGTGTGTATGGGGGGGGGGGGGGGCGAGGGGGAGGTCAGCCCCCCTCAGGTTTTTTAGGCTATACGTCTGCGCCTTTTTTTTACTCCTGTTTGTAGCAATGATTTCGCCAAAACAGGGCCAAACTTGTGATCGCTATATAAAGCGTGAAACAAATCCCTCACTCCTCGCCACTTATCCACAATTGAACCCTTGCCCAGCCTTGCTGTATACTAAAAACACATTCTCTGTCTAGGTGACTCCGCACCTCTCCGAAGGACACCTTGCACCACTTTTCCAATTCGGACTTCTTAGTCTCGACATCTTTCCTTAGCTGATCCACCTGAGCTGGGGTCATGTCACTGTTCTCCCCACCTTGCTTCTGAAAGTCTCGGACCTGAACGGGCACAAATCGTGTCATCTTCTAGTCACAAACAGACCACTGGATCAAGGTGAACAGACAGCAGAATATATGGCACAGACCACAGTTATTCTTTTCAGCTTCGAGTAGCAGCTTCTGAAAGTCTCGAACCTGCACGGGCACAAATGCGTCATCTTCAAGTCAGATTCTGAACACTGGATCAAGGTGAACAGAAAGCAAGTCAGATACAGACCACTGGATCAAGGTGAACAGACAGCAAGTCAGATACAGACCACTGGATCAAGGTGAACAGGCAGCAAGTCAGATACAGACCACTGGATCAAGGGAACAGGCAGCAAGTCAGATACAGACCACTGGATCACGGTGAACAGACAGCAAGTCAGATACAGACCACTGGATCAAGGTGAACAGGAAGCAGAATATATGGCACAGACCACAGTTTTTCTTTTCAGCTGCGAGCAGCAGCTTCTAAAAGTCTCGGACCTGGACGGGCACAATTTTTGTCATCTTCAAGTCAGATACAGACCACTGGACCAAGGTGAACAGAAAGCACAATGTATGTGGGGACCGGCAAATCATATGATGTTGACCAAAGGTGAGTATGATATCATATGATATCAATATATCATACAAATTGCACATATATATATACATGATATTGTATAAATATGGTAACTTTGGCCTAGTCAGACTACTGGCATCACATGATATCATATTGCCGTTCCCTAAATCTATGGCACAGGCCACAGTTTTCTTTCCAGCTTCGAGCAGCAGCTTCTAGGCAGTTCCCTGGGCCAGCCACTCGGCCAAGCCCCAAGATTTTGACAGTTCTGGACAGTGGATTCTGTCAGCTTCCAGGCATTCTATGTTGCGTCAGCTTTGACTGAAGAGCCAGTCAGGGGAGCAGAATAGAAGCTGCTGCTTACACCTGAAAAAAACAGATTATTGATTCTAGATTGTTTTTATGGACGCGTAGCCATACCAGTCTTGTCACCATTGCGTAATCCCATAGCGGCGCTAAGGTTTGGCCTGAATTAGGCGGAATTACAATTCCAAGCCACACCAAGCAATAACAGAACAGTGCTATACATCAAGTTCCAAGGTGAAACAAAAACGGTACAATATATGATGAATACAGTAGTATAAGTAACTCATAGCTGGCTTGTAGCGAATTTACCTGGAACCCCTTTGATCGAGCAGCTGCCTTGAAGTCGTCCACAACCCTCCTGAAAAGTACGACAGACATCAGCGCATAGTCATTGTCTTCACTGATCTTGGTAGACGATCGAGGCACCTGAAGAGGAGCAAGAGCAAAAGTATGAGTATGGACACCCACTGTACTAGATTGCATCAAGAGGAGACTTTTCCTGGAAGAACTATCACATTTCATGGATGACACAAGAGGAAGCGAAACACCATGAAACGTCCGGCAGGGTTGGTGTGCGGGTATTGGAAAGTGGTAGCCGTTAGAGGAGGATGTAAGCGGCCGATTCCGAAAATGTCATGAAATTATGGGGACCCTTTCTGCCCCCCCCCCCCCCCCCCCCCTCCAGACTCTTTCAACTTTTTCCCAGGTATTTCTAACTTTTCACTGAGTGATTCGTTTAAATTCAGAAATTGACCGATCGGAGCGTTTAGGTGAGGCGAGTCCAGTGGCACTGGCGCGGTCGTCATGCATTGTATATAGCGACCATGTGGGATGAGGCTGGGTGAGGGGTACAGCTCCAGGGGTTCACAACGACTCTCAGAAGACAAGGTTGTTGACTTGCAATCCAAAGTTGCCGTCTCTAAAGATATGCAATGTGTTAATTGAACTATAAAGCCTTGATTGATTTTCAGCACTCCAATGAGACCACCAAACTTGGCTGGCTGGCTATGGGAAACTGAAATGTTATGTTTTCTCTGGTTCCACTAAATAGTAAGGGATTTTACCGGGGTTTACTAATGTTATCCCAAAGAGGAGATCATTTGCTGTAAAATCAGCTTACATTGAGTCAATTTAATGGGGTGGTGGGTTTGGGTTTGTGGGGTGGGGGTGGGTGGGTGGGGGTTATACTTATTGCACGAGGTCCAAAGTGGTGCCAATGGACTACCCTTACCAAAGCCTACTCATGTGTGGTCTCAGAATTTCACTTGGAATGGGCCGTGTGTGGGGTGGTGGGTTTGGGTTTGCGGGTTGGGGGGTGGGGGAGGGGGTATATACTTATTGCACAAGGTCCAAAGTGGTGCCAATGGACTGCCCTTACCAAGGCCTACTGGTGGGTGGTCTCAGAATGTCATGTGGAGGCCTGAGTAAACAGTTAGCAAATAACCAAATGAGGGCTGACCCCCCCCCCCTCCCCTCCCCCCCCCTAAAAAAGGTGCTCCGAAAGATTAAAAAAAGGCTCAATTATTCGCAAATAATTATGTCATATACATCCTATACTCGGAATAAATCGATCGGCTTGAATCAACTTTTTGTTGAGGATGATACCTCCTGCTATCAGGGATTTTTTTGCACCCCCCTAGATGACATATGAAACCAACCAATGCTCTTGCGGTCCCTACAAAATGCAAAACTGCACAGAAAATAACAACAGCCATTCAGGGCAAATGCAAAAATTAATTCCTCTTTTCAGGGTCGTAGGACATCATCCCTCTTCCGCCACCAACTTACGATGAAGTTGCACATGGTCTCATACGCCTGCTCCCACTCTTTGACCCCATACTTGGCCACAATGACGAAGAGCGTGGTCAAGTTCTCGGAGTCCACAACACTGTCTGCCTTCACAAGGCTGGACACATCGCGAACAGCCAACGAGCCACCAGTCTTCCTTGCGGCTGCACTCATCTGCCCCTTCAGGGTGTTGTACTCAGCAACCTTCACCTGTTTAAACAAGGCACACAATAATATTAAGTACAGGAAAATTTGAATTGTCTTAACGCTTTGCCCCAGGACTTATAATTCCGTACAAATCTCCCCCTGCTCCTGAACCTTTCAACACCCAAAGAACATTATAACCTTCAAAACTTCATAAAATATTGACAAATGCATTAATATACCTTCAGATCGTCCTCAATGCGAGCGATGATTTCAGTGATCTTCTCCACAGTCTCCTTCAGTGGCCTGCGGCTTGGGAATTTGGCCTCCTCCCACTTGAATCTTCCAAGGTAGGCATCTGGGGGAAGGCCCTCTACTTTGAGAGACCCGACAGCAGAGCCCCCCCCCAACTCAGAAACCTGCCTACGAATTTTTGCAACAATGGCATCAACTGAAAGGTTACTCTTGGCAAGGTCATCGCTCATGGCCATGAGAATGTCTAGGGTCCCGATGCGTAACTCGGGGATCTCAAACTTGCTGCTCGTACACAATCTCGAGGTTTTCTCTTGCAAGAGCTCCCATGTTGTGTCCTTGCGCTTTGTCACCTGCGAGCAGCAGAAGACACGGGTAGCTGAATGAAATCGGTCCATGGTGTTTTCCACCGGTATCAAGACAGCCCCATGCAAACTGGCGAGCAGAATCACTCGATCGATTGCAAATTCGAAGCCCCGGGGAAACAACCTCGACGCTTGATTGATCCTTACCAGAGGCAAGCTGACCAACCAGTACGACATCGTGTACTATCTGTGAAGCTTCCAACAGCTAGGTTGGGCTTTGCCTCTGATGGAATTGGGAAAGTATGCTTGCACGAGTCAATTCTGGGGCTTGAAGCGTTCTCGAGCGGGACCAGGGGGAAGCTGCCGCTGCATGGAGCAGACCGGTATAATCTGGGTATAATGGTAAGTACCAGTACTGCGGGAGTACCCCAATTCCTTATTAGTTTTTTTGAGATCCAGTACACTCAAAATGGTGACGTCAAGTCGAACACACCGCGCACCATGCCATTCACATTCAATGTGTCGTGCTCACTAATTGTATCACTTATTTCCCCCTATTGAGCTGAGCATGATATTAACGGTATTAATGATATTAACTAATTGCCGGTGAATGCGATTAATTTTCCTGCTATTCTCGGAACCGACGTGGGACGCTTGCTTGTAAGATGCGTGACGAAGAGGAGTCGTCCACCTCCTTGCACTCTAGGGCAGCGCAGGATGGAGCGAGCACGGACCAACCTGTCCGCAATAACTCACAAACTGAAGCTGGGATACTGGAAGGAAGGTCACCTCAGTCCCTCTCCCACCCGCGTGCTGCTCGGGACGATAGCAACACTACAAGCACTGACCAGGCAAGGTCATCACCGAACCTAGATAACACGGCAGCAGCGCCCCCACTGCGAGAAAATTCTACTTCGCCATCTGCGCCCACAGCGACGTCCGAGGCTGGTGAGCAGCAAACAGAGGAGAGTTCTGCCCCCAATGTAGGCAGGTCAGACAATTCTAGCAGCAGCAGCAGCAGTCCCTCTGAGGAGAGTACAGGTTCAACCTTTGGGGATACTGTGGTGCTCACCCCATCAAGACTGGTGAGTGCAGTTGTCCCCACACTTGGTGGGTGAGTAGAGGGCATGTAGACAAGCAGCTTACAAAATATAACTCACAAGAGAAACCCTTCCCTAATTGGGCAAAAAAAGGACCCTCAAATTCCGATCACCATCATCAGCATTCAGCTACCTGGACAAACATACCTAAACGTCCAATCACTATCATCAGAACTCAGCTACCTGCACAATCATCCCTGAAGTACCGATCACCATTTTCAGCATTCAGCTACCTGCACAATCATACCTTACAAGTACCGATCACTGTCATCAGGACTCAGCTACCTGCACAATCATCCCTCATGTACCGATCACTGTCATCAGCGTTCATGTACATGTACGATCATATCTAAAATACCAACCACCATCATCAGGACTCAGCTACCTGTACAATCATCCCTTAAGTACCGACCACCATCATCAGCATTGATGTACCTCTACAATCATGCCTACAAATCCACCGACCACCCGCTTTGAGCTCCACGCAAAATCACACCTAGTATTCCAATCACCAGCATCAGCGTTCAGCTGCCTCTAGGTGTAGGGTCTTGGCTTGTATGAGCTTATCTCATGTGTGATCAAACATGTATTGTTGGCCACCCTATCGCAGCACCTGGCACCCACTTGCATTATGAGAGGTATGCTACACCTCTTTATGCGGTGGTGGTGGTGGGGGTTATTTCATGATCTCAATACAATGTCTGATTACTCCTTCTCATTTTTGTCTTCACTGTTTGTTTGCAACTTGCAGCGCATGGTCAGCCATGTGGTGTTGGCATTGTTGGTGTTGGGATGGGGAGTGGGGGGTGGGGTGGGGGTGGGGTGGGGGTATATCATGATCTTAATACAATGTCTGATGAGTTCTTCTCATGTTGTCTTCATTGTGTGTTTGCAACTTTTTGCTACTTGCAGCGCATGGACAGCCATGTGGTGTTGGTGGTGTTGGGAGGGGAGGGGGGGGGTGGGGAGGGGGTGGGGAGTCATGATCTCAATACAATGTCTGATTAGTCCTTCTCATTTTGGCTTTATTGTGTGTTTGCTACTTGTTGCTACTTGCAGCGCATAGACAGCTTTGTGGTGTTGGTGTTGGTGATGTTGGGAGAGGGGGGTGGGTGGGGTGGGTGGGTGGGGGGGGGGGGGGTATGATCACAAAACAATGTCCAATCAGTCCTTCTCCTTTTGTCTTCATTGTGTG
>JACBWV010000610.1:159248041-159328041 GCA_013435795.1 Chlamydomonas sp. ICE-L | reverse complement strand
TCCTTGAAATTGGTTACAGTCCTTGAAATTGGTTACAGTCCTTGAAATTGGTTACAGTCCTTGAAATTGGTTACAGTCCTTGAAATTGGTTACAGTCCTTGAAATTGGTTACAGTCCTTGAAATTGGTTACAGTCCTTGAAATTGGTTACAGTCCTTGAAATTGGTTACAGTCCTTGAAATTGGTTACAGTCCTTGAAATTGGTTACAGTCCTTGAAATTGGTTACAGTCCTTGAAATTGGTTACAGTCCTTGAAATTGGTTACAGTCCTTGAAATTGGTTACAGTCCTTGAAATTGGTTACAGTCCTTGAAGTTGGTTACAGTCCTTGAAATTGGTTACAGTCCTTGAAATTGGTTACAGTCCTTGAAATTGGTTACAGTCCTTGAAATTGGTTACAGTCCTTGAAATTGGTTACAGTCCTTGAAATTGGTTACAGTCCTTGAAGTTGGTTACAGTCCTTGAAGTTGGTTACAGTCCTTGAAATTGGTTAAAGTCCTTGAAATTGGTTACAGTCCTTGAAATTGGTTACAGTCCTTGAAATTGGTTACAGTCCTTGAAGTTGGTTACAGTCCTTGAAATTGGTTACAGTCCTTGAAATTGGTTACAGTCCTTGAAATTGGTTACAGTCCTTGAAATTGGTTACAGTCCTTGAAATTGGTTACAGTCCTTGAAATTGGTTACAGTCCTTGAAATTGGTTATAGTCGGGAGGACGGGGAAGAAACAAAACTGTCGACGGGGTCTAAAAAGTATAATTATTTCTGTATCTCATTGATGCAGCCAACAACGCAATCAAAGGCATTGCATTGCTCATAGTGAAGGTGGGGTTACAGTTATTTATAGCAATTAAGTGGATGATTTGGATTTGAGTCTCGTAGTTTGTAGTTTGGACCTCCACTTTTTCTGGCAAAATCTCCGACAATTCTCAGAATTGTCAAAAATTGCAATGCCCATATTGAAGGTGGGGTTACAGCCCTTTAACTTGGTTGCTCAGTTTTTCTTTTCAGCTTAAAGCAGCAGTTTCTAGGCAGCTCCTGTGACTGGCTACTCAGCCAAAGCTCATGCAACCTCGTGTGTCTGGAAACTGACAGAATCAGCTGGCCAGAACTGTCGAAATCTTGGGGCTTAGCCCAGTGGCTGGCTCAGGGAGCTGCCTAGAAGGTGCTGCTATTAGCTGAACAGACAAGTTCTATGCAGCGTATTAGCCAAATTCACTATAATATAGCTAATTTGGCTATTATCCCTATCATAGTGAATTTTGCTATTATCCCTATTAGAGCTAATTTGGCTATTATCCCTATAATATCTAATTTGGCTATTATCCCTATTAGAGCTAATTTGGCTATTATCCCTATTAGAGTGAATATGGCTATTATCCCTATTAGAGCTAATTTGGCTATAATCCCTATTAGAGTGAATTTGGCTATTATCCCTGTTTGAGCTAATTTGGCTACTATCCCTATTATAGCTAATTTGGCTATTATCCCTATTTAGCTCATTTGGCTATTATTCCTGTTAGATCGAATTTGGCTATTATCCGTATAATAGCTCATTTGGCTAGTATCCCTATTAGAGTGAATTTGGCTATTATCCCTATTTAGCTCATTTGGCTATTATTCCTATCGGACCTAATTTGGCTATTATTCTTATTAGAGCGAATTTTGCTATTAATCCTATTAGAGCTAATTTGGGTTTTATCCCTATTATAGTAAATTTGGCTATTACCCCTACTAAAGCTAATTTTGCTATTATCCCTATTAGAGCTAATTAGGCTATTATTCCTATTAGAGCTAATTTGGCTATGATCATAGACAGAGCGAATCAAGCTGTATCCTTCGAATGCTAGTTGTTTTTAACCACTTGACTACCTTGACGACCCCCCTTGGACGCCATCACATCCCCCCTCCCCCCCACACCACACCACCACCACACACACACACACACACACCATCACCTATCTTTCCACCAAATCTAAAACCATTTACAGCTCCAGGATTTGTTGATCCTGGCTTAGTGTTGTGGTACAAGAAAAATTATTAATAAATAATTGGAACATGTACAACAGCTCACCGGCTAAGGCTGCGCTGATACTAACGATACGAAAACGACTCCCCACCTTATTTCCCCACAGCTTGTTTTCTGCTGGATGTTGGAGTCTAATCAGCTGTATGACATTCCTTTCAGAGTCCTCTTCGTCCCATTCTGGTAAGTGTCCTATCATGTTTTTGATTGTCCTGTCATGTCATGTCATGTTGCTTAGTGTCCTGTCAAGTTTTTGAGTGTCCTGTCATGTCCTGTCATGTTTTGAGTGTCAGTGTTCTGTCATGGTTTTTAGTGTCCCGTCATGTCGTGTCATGTTGCTTAGTGTCGTGTTATGTTGCTTAGTGTCCTGTCATGTTCTGAGTGTCAGTGTCCTGTTAGGTTGTTTAGTGTCCTGTCATATTTGTGAGTGTCGTAGCCCGGCCTGGGGTGGCCTGGGGTGGGTGGGGGGGTGGAGGGGGCTTATCCACTTGTCCTCTTGACCTAGCCTGACCTGGGGTGTGGTGTGGTGGTCTCGATTGGTGTGGGTAGGGGTGTGGTGGGGCTTATTCACTTGGCAGCTTGACCTAGCCTGGCCTGGGGTGGTGGGGTGTGTCCTGGGGTGATCTCGATTGGGGTGGGCAGGGGTGTGGTGGGGCTTATTCACTTGGCCTCTTGTCCTAGCCTGGCCTGGAGTGGTTTGGTGTGCCCTGGGGTGGTCTCGATTGGGGTGGGTAGGGGTGTGGTGGGGCTTATTCACTTGGCCTCTTGACCCTCAGTCTCATCCTGTTTGTCAGCAACTCTTGAGCACCCTCACGCCATGATGTGATGGTGAGGGGTGTGGTGTGGTGTGGTGGGACTTATTCGCTTTTGACCTTGAATCCCCTCCTGTAATGTCAGCAACTCTTGAGCACCCTCACGCCATGATGTGATGGTGATGGTGATGCTGGTGAGGGTGGGGGATGTGGTGTGGTGTGGTGGGGCTTATTCACTTTGCCTCTTGACCTTCAATCCCCTCTTGTAATATCAGCAACTCTTGAGCACCCTCACGCCATGATGTGATGGTGAGGGGTGTGGTGTGGTGTGTTGGGGCTTATTCACTTGGCCTCTTGACCTTCAACCTCCTCCTGTAATGTCAGCCACCCTGAGCACCCTCACGCCCTTTTTCCCAACAGGGTGGCGTGGGTGATCACTAATGTCATCTCATGCTTCAAGGACCGCTCAGAGCGAATGCTTGGTTCTGCAAGAGACCTGTTGTATATTTTCATGCTGTGTGTAGCCTTCAAGGTGAGTACAATGTTTTTATTTGGATGCTTTTTAATGCTTTTTAATGCTTTATAATGCTTTTTAATGCTTTTTAGTGCTTTCGTATGCTTGGCTCTGCAAGGGCCTGTGGTATATTTTCATGTTGTGTGTGGCTTTCAAGGTGAGTGCAATGTTTTTATTTGTATGCTTTTTAATGCTTTTTAATGCTTTTGTATGCTTGGCTCTGCAAGGGCCTGTGGTATATTTTCATGTTGTGTGTGGCTTTCAAGGTGAGTGCAATGGTTTTATTTGTATGATTTTTAATGCTTTGTAATGCTTTTTAATATTTTTGTATGCTTGGCTCTGCAAGGGCCTGTGGTATATTTTCATGTTGCGTGTGGCTTTCAGGGTGAGTGCAATGTTATTATTTGTATGCTTTTTAATGCTTTTGTATGCTTGGCTCTGCAAGGGCCTGTGGTTTATTTTCATGTTGTGTGTGGCTTTCAATGTGAGTGCAATGTTATTATTTGTATGCTTTTTAATGCTTTTTATGCTTGGCTCTGCAAGGGACCTGCTGTATATTTCCATGCTTTGTGTGGCCTTCAAGGTGAGTGCAATTGTTTTGTTTGTGTGCTTTTTAATGATTTTGAATGCTTGGCTCTGCAAGGGACCTGCTGTGTCTTACATGTTTTGAATGCTTTTAATGCTTGGTTCTGCAAGAGACCTGTTGTATATGTTCATGTTGTGTGTGGCCTTCAAGGTGAGTGTAACCAGGGGTTTTGCCCCGCTATATATAGCGATCGCTAGTTTTTTTTTACCTCGTTTTGGCAAAATTATCGCTATAAAATGACAAGCCTGGAAAAATGTAAAGGCTTGAGGGGGCCTAAAACGGTTGTTTTCTACCATGAAGGTAGTAAAACCCACTTTCAGATAACAAAAGAACATCCCTTAGTGCAATGTTTTTCTTTTTATGCTTTTCTTGCCAGCTTCTTGGCAGCTCCCTTAGCCAGCCACTGTGCTATACCCACATATTTCAGCAATCCGGGCCATATGGTTTTGCTAACTTCAAGGTGCAGTAGCTTGCATTGGGTTTGGCTGAATAGCCAGTCCGGGGAGCTGCCTAGAAGCTGGCAAAGTTTATGTACATCATTGGTGTTCCCCACCTGTTCAACATGTAGTTGTTGAACAGGATTTTAACACCCTGAACACCTGTTTAACACCCTGAACAGGATGCAGGCTGCCGTAGGGCTACCCCCCACTCACCCATATATTTCCTTTTCAGCTACCAACCATGGTAAGCTTCTAGGCAGCTCCCCTGGCTGGCTATTCAGCCAAACAGGGTCAAAACTATCGATCGCTATGTACAGCGCAAGAATAGCCATGGTAGGGTAGGGCAGGACTGGTAATCGTTAACCATGACCAAATATCTGCCACTGGTTTTCTTTCCGATTTTAAGAGGCCTCCCACCCCATGCAGATGGATAGCATCAGCGGCTACTCCTGGAGGCTTGCATTCATCGTACCCTGGATGTGGTTCAGACACAGACATTTAGACACAGACACTTAGACACTGACACACAGACGCAGACACTTAGAAACAGACACAAAAACACAGACACAAAGACACAGACACAGACAAGTGTTGCGCCTACCTCCCACCCCCTGCAGATGGTTAGCATCAGCGGCTACTCCTGGCAGCTTGCATTAATTGCACCCTGGATATGCTTCTTTGTGCTCCATAGACACAGACACTTAGACACAGACACACAGACACACAGACACAGAGACATAAACATAGACACAGACAAGTTTTGAGCCTACCTCCCATCCCACACAGATGGATAGCATCAGCGGATACCCCTGGTGGCTTATATTCATCGTAACTTGGATGTGGTTCAGACACAGACACTTAAACACAGACACTTAGACACAGACACACAGACGCAGACACTGACACAGACACAGTCACATAGGCTCAGGCACGTGTTGAGCCTACCTCCCACCCCATGCAGATGGATAGAATCAGCGGCATCTCCTGGCGGCTTGCATTCATCGTACCCTGTATGTGGTTCTGTGTGCTTTATAGACATTTAGACACAGACATACAGACGCAGACACTTAAACATAGACACACATGCAAGTGTTGAGCCTACCTTCCACCCCCTGCAGATGGTTAACATCAGCGGCTACTCTTGGCAACTTGCATTCATCGTGCCCTGGATGTGGTTGTGTGTGCTCCATAGGCATAGACACTTAGACACAGACACACAGACACAGACACAGACACTTAGACTTATACACAGGCACACAGACACTTAGACACAGACACTTAGACATAGACACAGACAATTAGAAGCAGACACACATACACACAGACAAACACAGAAACTTAGACACTAACACACAGGCACAGACAAAAAGACACAGACACAAAGACACAGACACAAAGACACAGACACAGACAAGTGTTGTGCCTACCTACAACCACAGACACTTATAGACACAGACACTTAGAAGCAGACACACAGACACACAGACAGAGATATAGACATAGACACTAACACACAGGCACAGACAAAAAGACACAGACACTTAGAAGCAGACACACAGACACACAGACAGAGATATAGACACAGACACAAACACACAGGCACAGACACAAAGACACAGACACAGACAAGTGTTGAGCCTACCCCCAACCCCGTGCAGATGGATAGCATCAGCGGCTACTCCTGGAGGCTTGCATTCATCGTGCCCTGGATGTGGTTTTGTGTGCTCTTCCTCCTAGCAGGCCTAGTGGCCATGTTGCTGCTGTTTGCGCGCATCTGGACACGCTTGCTGGAGCTGCTGCTGCCCCTGGGCTTCTTCTGCCTGCTTGCGTCCACTGCTCCTCAGTTTGCCTCGTACTTGCTGTTAGTGCAAAGGCTGGACGGAGATAAAAGCATCAGCAATGCCGTGAGTAATTGGTATGCTTTGGTGTGGTGTGGTATGCTTTGGTGTGGTGTGGTATGCTTTGGTGTGGTGTGGTATGCTTTGGTGTGGTGTGGTATGCTTTGGTGTGGTGTGGTATGCTTTGGTGTGGTGTAGTGTGGTATGATATGGTGTGGTGTGGTAAGCTTTGGTGTGGTGTGGTATGCTTTGGTGTGGTGTAGTGTGGTATGCTATGGTGTGGTATGCTTTGGTGTGGTTTAGTGTGGTATGCTATGGTGTGGTGTGGTATGCTATGGTGTGGTGTGGTATGCTATGGTGTGGTGTGGTAGGCTATGGTGTGGTGTGGTAAGCTTTTGTGTGGTGTAGTATGCTTTGGTGTGGCACCCACCACAGCCCCTAGCTACCACAACCACCACAGCACCCCGATTGCAATCACTTATATGCTGGTGTGATAGGTCGTGGGTCAGCATCTCCCACTGCCCTACGGATTCCTGCTCCCTCCTTATGTAGCAGTGACTCTGTCGATCACATCGACAAAATCCGTATGCAGGTGTGATTGGTCGTGTGTCAGCATCTCCTGTCAACCTACGGATGCCTGCTCCCTCCTTATGTAGCAGTGACTCTGTCGATCATATCGACAAAATCCGTATGCAGGTGTGATTGGTCGTGTGTCAGCATCTCCTGTCAACCTACGGATGCCTGCTCCCTCCTTATGTAGCAGTGACTCTGTCGATCATATCGACAAAATCCGTATGCAGGTGTGATTGGTCGTGTGTCAGCATCTCCTGTCAACCTACGGATGCCTGCTCCCTCCTTATGTAGCAGTGACTCTGTCGATCATATCGACAAAATCCGTATGCAGGTGTGATTGGTCGTGTGTCAGCATCTCCTGTCAACCTACGGATGCCTATTACCTCCTTATGTATAGGGATCGGCATATCATGTGATGTTGGCCAAATGTGAGTATGATATCATATGATATCAAACAAATTGCATTATATGATTTTGTATTTAAATGGTAACTGTGGCCTAGTCAGACTGCCGGCATCAAATGATATCATATTGTCGTCCCGTCCTTCTGTAGCAGTGACTCAGTCTATCACATTGACAAAATCCTTGAGTCCAGGGCTAGCGTACGGAGACCCACCCGTTGAGGCGACAATCCTTTATTAAAAAAATTACATTCAGCGCGCGCCATCAGTAATTGTTATCGGCGTTGTTGTGTATTCGTACATCATGCGAGTCGAAGTGTGAAATAAGTATGCATCAACAGGGCTAGGTGGAATTCTGAGCACACTAAGCGGATGTCGTGCAATCCACCTTGGGCATTGATACAGTTTAGGGTATAGGGTTTTCTCACTTGGTTTGAGTTGCCCTGCCGAGCCGGCCCAGAGGTTTAATGAGGCAGGGTGGGGCAGGGGAGTCTCAGGGTAGCGGAAGGTTAGGCCAAAACGGTGTCCTAGATAGCGATCGCTACTGGTAGCGGGGAAAAGCTTGGGGCATTGCTGATGCTTTTGGTGCCGTGGTATCGATGTTCAATCCACTTTAGACATTGATACAGTTTGGATTGTGTGGAGCCTAGGCCCTGCTGCCAACTGCTCCCAACTGCTGCCTGTTCCGAACCGCATTGCTGATGCTTGTGGTGCCGTGGTATCGATGTCCAATCCACCTTTGACATGGATACAATTTGAACTGTGTGGGGTCCAACTGTTCCCAACTGCTGCCAACTGCTGCCAACTGCTGCCAACTGCTCCAAACTGCTGCCTGTTCCGAACCGCATTGCTGTTGCTTGTGGTGCCGTGGTATCGATGTCATATCCACCTTCGACATGGATACAGTTAGGATTGTGTGGAGCCTAGGCCCTACTTCCAACTGCTCCCAAGTGCTGCCTGTTCCTTACCGCATTGCTGTTGCTTGCGGTGCCGTGGTATCAATGTCCAATCCACTTTGGACATGCATACAGTTTGGATTGTGTGGAGCCTAGGCCCTGATTCCAACTGCTGACTGGTTCTTACCGCATTGCTGATGCTTGCGGTGCCGTGGTATCGATGTCCAATCCACTCTAGACATGGATACAGTTTGGATTGTGTGGAGCCCAGGCCCTGTTCCCAACTGCTACCAACTGCTACCAACTGCTGCCAACTGCTCACAACTGCTCCCAACTGCTCCTAACTGCTCCCAACTGCTCCTTACTGCTCCCAGCTGCTACCAACTGCTCCTAACTGCTCCTTACTGCTCCCAGCTGCTACCAACTGCTCCTAACTGCTCCCAACTACTCCTTACTGCTCCCAGCTGCTACCAACTGCTCCTAACTGCTCCCAACTACTCCCTAGTGCTCCCAGCTGCTACCAACTGCTCCTAACTGCTCCCAACTGCTCCTTACTGCTCCCAGCTGCTACCAACTGCTCCTAACTGCTCCCAACTACTCCTTACTGCTCCCAGCTGCTACCAACTGCTCCTAACTGCTCCCAACTGCTCCTTACTGCTCCCAGCTGCTACCAACTGCTTCCTAACTGCTCCCACTGCTCCTTACTACTCCCAGCTGCTACCAACTGCTGCTAACTGCTCCCACTGCTCTTACTGCTCCCAGCTGCTACCAACTGCTCCTAACTGCTCCCAACTGCTCCTTACTGCTCCCAGCTGCTACCAACTGCTCCTAACTGCTCCCAACTACTCCTTACTGCTCCCAGCTGCTACCAACTGCTCCTAACTGCTCCCAACTGCTCCTTACTGCTCCCAGCTGCTACCAACTGCTCCTAACTGCTCCCAACTGCTCCTTCCTACTCCCAGCTGCTACCAACTGCTGCTAACTGCTCCCAACTGCTCCTTACTGCTCCCAGCTGCTACCAACTGCTCCTAACTGCTCCCAACTGCTCCTTACTGCTCCCAGCTGCTACCAACTGCTGCCCGTAACTAACCGCATTGCTGTTGCTTGTGGTGCCGTGGTATCGATGTCCAATCCACTTTAGACATAGATACAGTTTGGATTGTGTGGAGCCTAGGCCCTGCTTCCAACTGCTGCCTGTTCCTAACCGCATTGCTGATGCTTGTGGTGCCGTGGTATCGATGTCCAATCCACCTTGTAGTAAAGAAGCAGCAATGTATGTGCTGTTGAACTTGGTTGGTGTTTGTAGACTAACGCATTGCGTACTTGTATTGTGTATTGTACTGTGAAAGTAGTGTACTGTGAAAGTAGTGTAATGTGAAAGTAGTGCACTGTGAAAGTAGTGCACTGTGAAAGAGTACTTTCATGCAGGGGACATGAATACCGCATATGTCAGTTTGCGTAATCGTATGTGCCTCAGCTCACACCAGGGTTTGCTTTTAGGGCAGGGACCAGTTACGTAGAACTGTATTGCTTTGAGCGGTCTCTGGGGGTGCTACATGGGTTGGGTTGGGTTGAGCTGGGTTGGGATGGGATGGGTAGGATTATTTTGGGTTGGGTTATATTGGGATGGGTTGGGTTGGTTTGATAATTTGTTCTATCAATATTTGGGCTTCTCGCCTTCTGTGGGTAGTATTAGCACTAATTCACCCCGATACAGTCTGTGGGTGTGCCACATGGGTTGGGTTGAGCTGGGATGGGTTGGGTTGGGTTAAATTAGGATGAGTTGGGTTGGGTTAAATTAGGATGGGTTGGGTTGGTGTAAGCATTTGTTCTATCAATATTTAGGCTTCTCACCTTCTGTGGGCAGAGGAACCATGGGTAGTATTAGCACTAATTCACCAGGGTGCAGTCTCTGGGGGTGCTACATGGGTTGGATCGAGCTGGGTTGGGATGGGATGAGTTGAGATGGGTAAAATTATTTTGGGTTGTGTTATATTAGGATGGGTTGGGTTGGTGTAAGCATTTGCTCTATCAATATTTAGGCTTTTTGGGGTGAGATGGGTTGGGTTGGGTAATATTGGGATGGTTTGGGTTGGTGTGATAATTTGTTCTTTCACTATTTAGGCTTCTCGCCATCTGCGGGCAGAGGAACCATGGGTAGTATTGAGGGGTCGGCATATCATATGATGTTGGCCAAAGGTGAGTATGATATCATATGATAATATATAAATTGCATCGTATGATATTGTATTTAAATGGTAACTTTAGCCTAGTCATCATATGATATCAAAAACTCGCTTTCAGATTTTAAAAAACATCCCTGGTGTTACAAGCAGCTTGTTTTGCCACAAAAAGCAGCCCCACAGGGCTCAATCGTAGCGTCTACGACGTAGCACTCCCAAAGCATGGAGGTACGTAATTAAACACTTTAATTAATTATTCCAATAACCAATCAGCACCTTCAATAAATAATATGATATTATAATTATGATATATAATATAATATGGTATAATATATTAGAATATACAATAATAATAAGCAATTAGCACCTTAGCAATAAACCCCTGGCTCACACACCTGTTTCACACTAGAAGCTGCTGGCCGGGGCACTTCACCACTGACCTCCACTGTTTTTTTGTGTGGCGCGTCGCCATTCCGTCGCTGCATGGCGACCCATGGGTCCGGCTAAACTAGTCAGAAATGCCCGCCCAACCCCCCCGGGTTCCGCGCTCCACAGGGTTTGGGGGGCAGCGC
Source organism: Chlamydomonas sp. ICE-L (assembly GCA_013435795.1). Taxonomy (NCBI): domain Eukaryota; kingdom Viridiplantae; phylum Chlorophyta; class Chlorophyceae; order Chlamydomonadales; family Chlamydomonadaceae; genus Chlamydomonas; species Chlamydomonas sp. ICE-L. The sequence goes on along the minus strand of JACBWV010000610.1, from coordinate 159,317,265 downwards.
GTCGCACTGGGGCGCACCGAGTCGCTCAATTTGCGACGCGCTGCACAAAAAGAAAGACACCACTAACCTCCCTCTTTACCACGTTTGCCGCAGACAATAATTATCCCCAACATCGTAAACAGACGTAACTTAACACCTGTGCTACGATTAGCACCTTTAATAAACCCCTGGCTCACACACCTGTTTCACACTAGAAGCTGCTGCCCGGGGCACTAAACCACATCAGTGTGTATTTTATTTGAATCTTCAATTGAAATGTGCAGGTCAGTTTGTATTTATTTGTATTTGTATCTTCGATCAAAATGTGCAGGTCAGTTTGTGCTTGTAGTGTGAAACAGGTGTGTGAGGTAGTGCCCCGGACAGATGGGCACTAAACCAGCAGTCTAGTGCCCCGGACAGATGGGCACTAAACCAGCAGTTTAGTGCCCCGGACAGATGGGCACTAAACCAGCAGTTTAGTGCCCCGGACAGATGGGCACTAAACCAGCAGTTTAGTGCCCCGGACAGCCCACCTGTCCGGGGCACTACCTCACACACCTGTTTCACACTACAAGCTGTTGTCCGGGGCACTAAACCATTGACCTCCACTGTTTTTGTTGTGCGACGTGTCGCCATTCCGTCGCTGCATGGCGACCCATTGGTCCGGCTAGGTGGTAGGGTTTGGGGGGCAGCGACTCGGACTGGGGTCGCACTGGGGTCGCACCGAGTCGCTCAATTTGCGACTCGCCTTAAAAAAGATAAACACCACTGACCTCCCTCTTTGCCATGTCTGCCGCAGACAATAATTATCCCCAACATCGTGAGCTGGCTTCTGATGTGGTTTTCAGCCATGATTCTGGCAGCAGGGCTGTACAGGAAGGTGCGTGCCTGTCAGCATTCTGCTACATTACTGTCTAGCTGTACAGGAAGGTGCGTACCTGTCAGCATTCTGCTACATTACTGTCTAGCTTTACAGGAAGGTGCGTACCTGTCAGCATTCTGCTACATTACTGTCTAGCTGTACAGGAAGGTGCGTACCTGTCAGCATTCTGCTACATTACTGTCTAGCTGTACAGGAAGGTGCGTACCTGTCAGCATTCTGCTACATTACTGTCTAGCTGTACAGGAAGGTGCGTACCTGTCAGCATTCTGCTACATTACTGTCTAGCTGTACAGGAAGGTGCGTACCTGTCAGCATTCTGCTACATTACTGTCTAGCTGTACAGGAAGGTGCGTACCTGTCAGCATTCTGCTACATTACTGTCTAGCTGTACAGGAAGGTGCGTACCTGTCAGCATTCTGCTACATTACTGTCTAGCTGTACAGGAAGGTGCGTACCTGTCAGCATTCTGCTACATTACTGTCTAGCTGTACAGAAGGTGCGTACCTGTCAGCATTCTGCTACATTACTGCTAGCTGTACAGGAAGGTGCGTACCTGTCAGCATTCTGCTACATTACTGTCTAGCTGTACAGGAAGGTGCGTACCTGTCAGCATTCTGCTACATTACTGTCTAGCTGTACAGGAAGGTGCGTACCTGTCAGCATTCTGCTACATTACTGTCTAGCTGTACAGGAAGGTGCGTACCTGTCAGCATTCTGCTACATTACTGTCTAGCTGTACAGGAGGTGCGTACCTGTCAGCATTCTGCTACATTACTGTTAGCTGTAACAGGAAGGTGCGTACCTGTCAGCATTCTGCTACATTACTGTCTAGCTGTACAGGAAGGTGCGTACCTGTCAGCATTCTGCTACATTACTGTCTAGCTGTCTAGCTGTCCTTGTCTCATTATTGTCTAGCTGTCTACATTACTGGCTATTACTGGCTACATTACTGGCATTACTGTCTACATTACTGGCTACATTACTGGCATTACTGGCTACATTACTGGCTACATTACTGGCTACATTATTGTCTAGCTGTCTACATTACTGGCTACATTTCTGTCTAGCTGTCCTTGTCTCATCATGAAACGGTTACGGTGACTTTGGAATTGTCTCATTTTGTAATTGTCTCGTTATCAATACATGAACTTTCCCCTGTCATTATCTCTTATGTTCCCCACTGCTTCTCTCTCCCGGTTCAATACTTGAACTTTCCCCAGTCATCATCTCTTATGTTCCCCACTGCTTCTCTCTCCCGGTTCAATACTTGAACTTTCCCAAGTTATCATCTCTTATGTTCCCCACTGCTTCTCTCTCCCGGTTCAATACTTGAACTTTCCCCAGTCATCATCTCTTATGTTTCCCACTGCTTCTCTCTCCCGGTTCAATACTTGAACTTTCCCCAGTCATCATCTCTTATGTTCCCCACTGCTTCTCTCTCCCGGTTCAATACTTGAACTTTCCCCAGTCATCATCTCTTATGTTTCCCACTGCTTCTCTCTCCCGGTTCAATACTTGAACTTTCCCCAGTCATCATCTCTAATGTTCCCCACTGCTTCTCTCTCCCGGTTCAATACTTGAACTTTCCCCAGTCATCATCTCTTATGTTTCCCACTGCTTCTCTCTCCCGGTTCAATACTTGAACTTTCCCCAGTCAACATCTCTAATGTTCCCCAATGCTTCTCTCTCCCGGTGACAGTACCTACCACTGATTGCATGCTTTGACTTCTCTCACTGGGACACCCATGCACCACCAACACCAGCACTGACACCAACACTGACACCAGCACCAGCACCAGCACCAACATCAACACCAGCACTCATGCACCGCCAACACCAACAACATCAGCACCAACCCCAGCACTAGTACCAGCACCAACATCAACACCAGCACCAGCACAAGTACCAGCACCAACAACATCAGCACCAACACTTGCACTAGTACCAGCACCAACATCAACACCAACACAAGTACCAGCACAAACATCAACACCAACACCAACACTACCAATAAGTGGCTACATTTCTGCGTATTCCTGTTGTTATGGACTGTTCTGGTACTTCTGGTACCACTGTGTGTTTCTTCGCAGCTAACTTGGAGGGGAGGGGGGGGGGGGGGGGGGGGGGGGGGGGGGGCTGCGAGACGTGGGGGGGCCTTCTGTAGTGGTGGTAGTAAGCTTTCCTCACTGGTAGTTACCTCACACTCCTTCCACCGTGTGTCTCATTATTCCTGTCCACGACCCATGTAACAAGAAACACCTAATTCCCCTAAAACGTCATGCGGAGGGTTATTTGTTTCTGGGCAAGGTTCTACCTGACCCTTACGGGCTCTCCCTGGGGAGGGCCCCTTGCAGGAGATATCTTTTTCCGTACCTCTGTGTGTCTCCTCACACTTCACCTGGGTCCTCCCTTCAGGAACGTGTTCGTGCGGTTCTGCTGGCCAATGGGGCTGTGTGGACCGCCCATGAGACTGTAGCCCGGCGGCTGTATGAAGATCGTGCGGCAGCCCAGGCGGAGGTTGCCAACCTGAGTGAGGAGCAGATCACGCAGATGGTGAATGAAATGATGGCGGGTAAGGAGAAGCCAAGCCGCCTGGTGCGTGTTGGCAACACCCTTTATAGGCGCATCACCGACGATACGGTGATCGACAAGGAGGCCAAGCCACACTCCGTGCGTGAGACAGCTGGCCTGGTGACCGTTGAAGAGGAGGATCTAGGCCCCTCAGGCGGGGAGGTGGTAGATCCGACTCTAGAGGGCAGGACACTAGCTGGTGCGCTCAACGGTGTGGTGCAGGTGTTACCGGGGCAGGTGCGAGGCACAAGACCTGAGACGCCCCCTGTGAGCTTTCCCACTGGGCAGCTTGCGCCTCCTGGTGCGGAGTCAATCTCACCCCCCAGAGGCAGTACCTTGCAGCGTCCTGCTAGCAGTAGCCCGCAGCTTCTGGCTAGCCCAGGCACTGCCCTGGTGGTGAACGCATCGTTCAACTTGGCACAGCGCACTTCCTCCCCTCTTGCTGCCTCACCCTCATCGAGGCGCAGGCCGACGAGCCAGCCGAGTGTGGGCGTATCAGGGGGAGAAGATGCGACCAACAGGGCGAACAGCCCGAGTGCAAGAGACACAGGCAGCACCCTCCCGCGTGAACTAGGCAGAACGCAGGTGTACGGGTCAAGAGGGTCAGCTGGCAGCCGTTTATCCCCCCAGGGGGCCCCCTCGCGCCCTACGTCTGCATCCTTACTTGAGAGAACTGCCAGCCCTCCCATGCACGAGCTCTCCACCTCCTCCTCCGTGGCAGCACGCAACAGCAGCGCCACCAACACCCCGCGCCCAGGCTTGGATGCACGAGAGCTGTCCAGCCAGCTCAGCTCAAGACGACGCAGGGCACGCTCCACGTCCATCACTGGGAGCACTGCCAGTCGGAGTCTCACCGCTGCACGAATGGGAGCTGCAGCTACTTTACTCCTAGGAGGCATTCAAGAGAGCATGGGTGGGGGTGCTGGGGCTGGGTCCCCCATGTCACACAGCAGCAACCAGGTAGCTCCGGAGCCAAGTCAAGATCCTCACCATGAGCTTCGCCAACAGTCCAAGTCAGGTCCCAGGCCAGACTCCCTGTCCTCCATGCTCAACCAGGGCTTGGGAATCTCGCAGCAAGCACCAGCACCAGCACCGGCAGATGAGCTTGGGGATGACCAGGTGAGAGGTGGGGTGAGGGGTGGGGCATGGTGTTTGTGGGGTGGGGGCTTAGTCCCCATGAGCCGCGCCAGCAGTCCTAGTCGGGTCCCAAGTCGGACTCCCTGTCCTCCATGCTCAACCAGGGCTTGGGAATCTCGCAACAAGCACCGGCACCAGCAGATGAGCTTGGAGATGACCAGGTGAGAGGTGGGGTGAGGGGTGGGGCATCCTCCCCTTGAGCTGCGCCAACAGTCCAAGGCAGGTCCCAGGTCGGACTCCCTGTCTTTTGTGCTGAACCCGGGCTTGGTAATCTCACAACAAAGCACCAGATAGGCTTGGGGATGACCAGGTGAGTGGTGGGGTGAGTGGTGGGGCATGGTGTGTGTGGAGTGGGGCATCTTTCCCTTGAGCTGTGCCAACAGTCCAAGGCAGGTCCCAGGTAGGATTCCCTGTCTTTTGTGCTGAACCTGGGCTTGGGAGTCATGTAACAAGCTTGGGGATTGTCTGGTGCGTGTTGCATGATTGGGAAAAGGTGTGGGTGAGTGCAGTGGTTAGGGAATGGTGTGTGTGGCCTTGGGACTTAGCTACTGTGCTTGCTTTCTTGCTTTTGAGTTCCCATAAAATCCCATTTGGATAATAATGGCGCCTGAACATTTTGCAATACCGGTATTGCCCCTAAAATAATTATGATCAACAGATAAATGCACGTACACCCCACAGCTTTTATTTTCAGCTACTAGCTGCAGCTTCTAGGCAGCTCCCCTGGCTTGCTACCCAGCCCAACATATAGCCTGAGAAAGTGCATATGAAAACTGACAGAATAATCTTATCCTTAACTGTTGAAATCTTGGGGCTTAGACTGGTGGCTGGCTCAAGGAGCTGACTAAAAGCTGTCGTTCATAACTGAAAAGAGAAGCTATGATGCACCTGCCTTGGCGTGGTCCCTCAGGGTCGCTGGCATGTCATGAGTGAACATTTCCTGGGGTGAAAATTGATTAAAAAAAACGTTATAAAATCGATAAAAATCTGGCTTAGCCCAGTGGCTGTCTCTAGGAGCTGACTAGAACCTTCCGCTCATAACTGAAAAGAGAAGCTATGATGCACCTGCCTTGGCGTGGTCCCTCAGGGTCGCTGGCATGTCATGAATGAACACTTCGTGTGGTGTATATTGAAAAAAACGTTTTCAAATTTATAAAAATCTGGCTTGGCCCAGTGGCTGGCTCTAGGAGCTGACTAGAACCTTCCGCTCATGACTGAAAAGAGAAGCTACGATGAACCTGCCTTGGCGAGGATCCTCAGGATCGCCGGCATGTCGTGAGTTAACACCTCCTGGGGTGAAAATCCTAAGGAAAGCAAGTCATTAAATAATCGTAACAAATCTGTGTACAAGTATAGTATGCTCGCCTCAACACCTCATGGGGGTAAAGATCAAAAGGAAAATTTTGTTTCCAAATCGTAACAAATCTGTGTACACATATAGTGTGCTCAGCTCAACACCTCTTGGAGTGAAAATCATAAAAACGACATCGTTTAAAATCGTTTAAATGTGTTCAAAAATATATGCTCACCTCATGCTTGTCCACCCTGTTTCTTCTTGAGTGCTTCATCTGCTGTGATGAGGTTGAAATATGCGTGTTCCTAGACTTCGGCATAAATTGTTTGAAATCGTTTAAAATATGTTTACAAATGTAGTATGCTCGCCTAGTTTCAGTGCGTTATCTGCTATGACGAGGTGGCAACATGCGTGTTCCTAGACTGCTGCCCAAAATCGTTGAAATTCATTAAATCTGTTTACAAATCTAGTACGCTCACCTAATCCTTGCCTACCCTGTTTCTTCTTCAGTGCGTTATCTGCTACGATGAGGTGGCAACGTGCGTGTTCCTAGGCTTCGGCACAAAATTGTTTAAAGATCGTTAAAAATCTGTTTACAAATCTAGTACGCTCACCTAATCCTTGCCCACCCTGTTTCTTCTTCAGTGCGTCATCTGCTATGACGAGGTGGCAACGTGCGTATTCCTAGACTGCTGCCACGGCGGTTTCTGCCGCCGCTGCGCATACATCCTCTGTATTCGACCTCCCAATGAATGCCCTACATGTCGAGCACGAATTGACCAGGTGGTGGAGCTTGAAACAGTGGCTCAAATTGGGGAGACAAGCCGCGTGAAGGGGTAGTGGAACATGCATCGTGTGTGTGCGACGTTTTAATGAATGCCCTGTATGTATGTATGTTACAGTCCAGGGGTAGGCCAAATAGGCTAAAGGAACTTGCCCAACTCAATGAATGCCCTACGTGTCGAGCAAGGATTCACCAGGTGGTGGAGCTTGAAACAGTGGCTCAAATTGGGGAGACTAGCCACGTGAAGGGGTGGTGGAACACAGGGCTTTTTTTTGCAGCTACCAGAAGCAGCTTCTGGGCAACTCCCTTGCCTAGCTATTCTGCCAATCCTAACACCGCGAGCTACCAGAACTAGCTTCTAGGCAGCTACTCTGCCAATCCTAATGCCGCTAGCTACCAGAAGCAGTTTCTAGGCAGCTCCCTTGCCTAGTTATTCTGCCAATCCCAACGCCGCTACGTGTGCCTTGACGCTGGCACAATCAGCTGTCCAGAACTACAGAAATATTGGGTTGTACCACAGTGACTGGCTCAGGGAGCTGCCTAGAAGCTGCTCAGAAAGGCTGGAAAGATAGACCTTGATGGAACTTTCAGCCTGTAGTGGGGGTGTGATCCTCTAGTGAATGCCCAATGTGCATGGTAGGTCATACCGTTTCAAACTTCAAATGACCCAAAAAGTGCTCCGCAGGGGTGAAAACAAAACGGTGGTATTGCAACAAATTTCAGGAAGGCCATTGTCCAACCCTGCCAAAGTGTCGAGCAAGGATTGACCGGGTGGCGGGGCTTAAAACAGCAGCGGTATCAATTCGGAAGACTAGCCGTGTGAAAAGGTAGTGGGATATACATCGTGTGTGTGCGACGGTTGAATGAATGCCCTGTATGCATGTATGTTAGTTGCAGTCAAGGGCCAAATAGGCTCAAGGGACTTGCCCAACCCAATGAATGCCCTACGAGCAATGGACTTGCCCAACCCACGAGCCCAACCCCCCAACCCCCCACTTGCCCAACCCCCCCAACCCCCCAACCCCCAACTTGCCCAACCCACGATACCCTACTAGTAAGGGACTTGCCCAACCCAATGAATGCCCTACGTGTCGAACAAGGATTCACCGGGCAGAGGAGCTTGGAAGGTAATGATGTGGGGCGTGGTGTTAAGGGAGCCCGTCGTACCCGGGTGGGGAGCGGTCTCCTACCTCAACTGGACAAGCTACCATCGCGGTTGACGACGACCTGCAACGCCAAGAGCGATCGAAGGGGGAGTCGAACCCCCGACTCTTCATCCTCAAGCGATCTGGTCTACCACTAGACCATTGTATATCACTGAAAGGGGCTAGAGGAGCTTGAAATAGTGTGGGCGCGATAGTTTAATTCATGCCCTGTATGTATGTATGTTACAGTCCAGGGGTAGGCTAAATAGGCTTAAGGGACTTGCCCAACCTAATGAATGCCCTATGTGTCGAGCAAGGATTCACCAGGTGGTGAAGCTTGAAACAGTGGTATTCATTTGGGAGACTTGCTGTGTTGAGACGTAGTGGAACACACATTGTGTGTGTGCGACAGTTTAATGAATGCCTTACGTGTCGAGCACGGATTGACCAGGTGGTTAAGCTTGAAACAGTTTATCAATTCGGTGGGCTAGCCGTGTGAAGTCATAGTGGAAGAAAGATCGTGTGTGTGCGACGGTTTCATGAATGCCTTAAGTGTCGAGCAAGGATTGACTAGGTGATGATAACGCTTGGTGGGGGCGTGGGATTAAGGGAGCCCTGTCTTACGGCGGTGGAGAACGGGCTGCTACTTTACCTGGACAGGGCTACCGTGGTGGTGACAGCGACTGTGAACACTAAGGCGCACCCGTAGGGATTCGAACCCTGCACCTTCTGCCTGATTTCAACGAACTCAGCCAGGGCAAGGATTGACCAGGTGGTGGAGCTTGAAAAAGTGGCTTTGATTGAGGAGACTTGTATGTATGCAAGAATGTATGTATGTTACAGTCCAGGGGCACGCCAAACCGGCTAAATGGACTTGCCCAACCCAACAAATACCCTACATGTCAAGCAAGGAAGGACCAGGTGGTGGAGCTTGAAACAATGGCTTTGATTAAGGAGACTTGCTGTGTGAGGGGGTATTGGATTGGATTGGATTGGATTGTTAAATGTTTTTTCAGTCAACTCTAGGCTGCTCACCGTCTTCCAATTCCAAGTCCTCCCCCTGTGCAATACCCACTGAAACCAGGGAGCACACTAAGCAGATTGGACAGTTGACAGACTGGTCCAGGTGGAGGGTTAGTGGGTCAGAGACTGTGGAAGCACTGTTTTCCTTTTCGGTTATGAGCAGCAGCTTCTAGGCAGCTCCCCTGGCTGGCTGATCAGCCATACCTAAAGCAACCTAGTGCACCTTGAAGTAATCAGCTTTCTAGCGCTGCTGAAGTTTGCTGGGGCTTGGCCAAGTGGCTGGCTCAGGGAGCCATCTAGAAGCAGCTGCTAGTAGCCGAAAAAGGAAAACAGTGAGTGAAGCAGTGGGGGTACAGCAAAGTGACTGGTCGTTGGAGTACATAAATTCAATAGCATCATAGCACACCATAGCATCATCCCCGACAGCATCTTAGAAATCAAAAATAAGGGTTTGGCCCAGTGGCTGGCTCAGGGAGCTACCTAGAAGCTATTGCTAGTAGCCGAAAAGGAAAACATTGAGTGCAGCAGTGGGGCAACAGTGGGGGTACGGCAGAGTGACTGGTCGTTGGGGTATATAGATTGATCATAGCATCATTCTCGAGATCATATTATAAATCAAAGATAAGGGTACAGAATGCGAAATGGCAGACTGAAATGCTTAGCACCCCCATGGGCACCTTAGCCTTATGGAACACAACTTGTTGGCCGTACCAAATTTAATTGGACCGTTACATGGTTTTTCAGCCATCTCTGGGCTGCTCACCGTCTTCCAATTGCAAGTCCCCCCCGTGCGATACCCACGGAAACCAGGGAGCTCACTAAGCAGGTTGGACAGTTTACAGACTGGTCCAGGCCATGCATCCTTGGTGTCGATGCTGTGTGAGGGGAGACCCACCTCCTGGGGTGGGGTGAAAAAACATTCACAATTAAAAAAATGCAGAAAGTACATCATTGAAAGATGACACTCTTTTTTTCTCCACTTCAAGGGATGGCGAAGCTAATTGGTTATTCCTGATTAGAGTTTGAGCTTCAACTTGGTTACATGGCTTTAGCCAGTAATTTGGCTGCTCGCCGTCTTTGGCAGTAACATCATTACTCCCTCACTAGCTAATTGCCTTGCAACAAGATGCGCTATGGTTAGGGTTGTGGAGCACAATATTGTATGATAACGTGAACTATCATTGTGCAATATTTCGAATTATCGTGTTTATCATACAATGTGTGAGAAAGAGGGTTGTTACATCAACTCAGCAAATCAATGCCGAGACAGGCCAGCAGCACAGCTGGCCTACCATCCAAATTATTTTAACAGGAAGCATAAATATCCTGCTGTGTAGCAAACGCATATCGTACTGATTTCGTACTCCAGTTTCCAAATACCCCAACGATCATCAGTCGAGTAGTCTAGCAACAACAAGGGCGTTTGGCATTTTGGGGGCAGTTATGAGGGTGAGGGTAGTAGTGAGGGTGGTTGTGGGGGCGGTACTGTTGGGGGGGGCAGGGTGATGGTAGGGGTGGGGATAGTTGTGAGGGTGGTTGTCATGGTTCTAGTGGTCAGGCACATCATGGGTCGTGTAGCTTATAACGTTTTACAGTTGGCCTCTCTCTCGCTTTAGTTTTTCCAAAGAGGTAGCGAATCTAAGGTCTGGGTAATCCCTTCGGCCCGTATTTACCCGCATCTACCCCCGCTCAGACCTTAGATTCGCTACCTTTTGGGAGAACTCGAGCGAGAAAAGAGGCCAATATAACTGTAAAACGCCATGAAGGTAGGGGGGGAACAACTGGCTAGGGGGGCTGGGAGCATAGGGTTTACTTTTTCTGGCCATGGGCCTGGATTTGGGCAATTCACCCTTCGATCTTACGATACAAGGCGATACATTGTATGATAATGAGCACTATGCGTTTTCTATCTTCTTCAATATTGATTCATCTGGCTTGAATTTTTCTGTAACGACGATGTAATGCTATGAACCGTAATTGAAATTGAAATTGAAATTGTTACATCCGAGTAATGCGCCACTCTCAGGACGTGAAGTTAAGGACACCACTGCGTAAGCCGGAGCTAGCAGTAGTCATCATAAAAGAGTCTCCTTGTCAGGGAGTCTGAATAAGCCCCTGGTGGGCAAACTTTAACAAGGAGAACCAGGGAAATTACTAATCCCCTGGTATTGAGCCCTGTTGGGTCTCCATGAACCGTAATATCCTATAGGTCTCATACTGATTTTCAAAGAAAAGTGATACATATTTCAAAGAAACGTGGTATGAGAGACATGATAACGTATTTGTACGATAATTTCCAAATTTTTGTGCTATTCCCAAGCCTATGGTGTATTTCCACGATTGTGTATCTTTTTTAGTGCTCCATTCACTTTCACCCCCAAGGCTTTCTCTCTTTGATACTTTTTAGCTGTGAAAGGAATTTCTACTCAGGAAGTGGGCCTCAGTACTCAATTCCGACACCGAGGATTAAGTTCGAATGGCGTTGCCACTCCCACAAAAGAGAAGGCGCACTTAGACAGCTGGAGGATAGTTACTGTTCCCAGATGCCATTGTAGGGATCAACATCGTATACTGTATCTCCCCCCCCCTCCCCCGCAGAAATGCATGAAATTTGATTCTGGTTTGGACCCCAGGGTTGTTCAGGACGCTGCGCCCACCGTCGCAGGACGAAACGTGGGGACTGGGGAGGGTCCGTTGAGGCGTTGACCAGATGGAAGGGTCCATTGCGTCACAGGACGCAGGCTATACAATTGGTTGCGTCTCAGGCAGCAGAGGAGGGGGGCCTCCTGAAGTGCTTAACACATCCAGGCAGCAGGTCTATTTTACTGACCATGTACCGTAGTCCTGTACCATATGATGATGATACCGTATATCATACATGGCTATCTTCAGAAAATCCTTTCTGTATTTGAGCGTGACAAGGACAGGTATGAGAAATTGAAATTGTTACATCCGTGTAATTCAGTTACTCACAGGACGTGATGTTACGGACACCACAGTCACCGTAGGACAACCAAGTTCAAGTTTAAGCAAGGCTCACACAACTGTGGCCAGTGCATTGGGGAACTGTTGACCTGGTTTCAGAGAAACACCGCCAATCAATCAGGCCGGAATGCCAGTATCGACAGTTAGTGATCGACAGTTGTTATGGCTAGGCCAACAGGATTTTAGGACCCGCTTAGTGTGCTCCCTGTGTTCCGTTGGTCCGGCCGTGCCAGACCCACGAAGGGACTTGGTATTGGAAGACAGTTATCAGCCCATACTGGCTGAAAAAAACGTGTAACAATCCAATCCAATCCAGGATTCTGGGAAGGCGACCCAAAGGCCGAAATCTTCTTGTGTGCTGTTAAGCAATCGTGTGAGCGAAACCATGGCATGCAATGGCGTCACTTGTTTTTTTTCGTGCGATGCTTTGCAAATTAAGCTACTCGGTAATTGCTGGCTGAAGCTATGTAACCAAGTTCAAGTTCAAGCAAGCCACTTGACTTGTGCGACCCCAGTTGTTCAGGACGCGGCGTCCTCCGTCACAGACACCACGTCGAAGGGTCCGTTGACCAGAAGGAAGGGTCCGTTGCTTAGCAGGACGCAGGCTATACAATTGGTTGTGTCTCAGGCAGTAGAGCTGAGGGTCCTCCTGAAGTACTACCCTGAGGTAGAGTAACGGGTGAGGGCGATGCAGCAAGTACTTGTGCACTAGACACATCGTAATACTCCACCAGATTTGCTCCGTTTGTAGCCCGCATCTAAGACGGGCCTAAGCCCAGCTATTCATCATATCAGGACTTAACCGCCCCATAACTAGCGGGGGGGGGGGGGGGGGGCCTTATACTAACCGGGACGGTTGGTCTTAAACCCGTCCTTAACTATTTGTGTTTCCGACCAAACGACAGTAAACGGCCTTCCCAACGAATTTATCCGCCGCTTAACCGGACCCTTAACTGGTTGGAAACAAGCTGTAAGAAGGGCCTCAGCCTTCTATGAGCAATTCATCGTCTCAGGTTTGGCTTGGCTTCTCTGAGCAATTCATCATCTCAGGTTTGGCTTGGCTTCTCTGAGCAATTCATCATATTGGGCTTGGCTTGGCTTGGCTTGGCTTCTCAGAGCGATTCATCATCTCAGGGTTGGTTTGGCTTCTCTGATCAATTTATCATCTCAGGGTTGGCTTGGCTTCTCTGAGCAATTCATCATATCAGGGCAACCATGCTAGGCAACATTAGTTGAGCAGCATGCTCAGGTGCATTCAGCAAGAGGCGTGCAACATCGGTGTGCCCTTCCATTATTGCAGCAATGAGTGCTTGACCATCATTGCAGTCTGCATGGGCAGCATGCTCGGATGCTTCGAGCAATGCAAGTTGCAACATGAGTCGAGCAGAGGGCCAAGCAACTTGGCATTCTTCTGTTCTATACCAGCCTGGCCCTGAGAGAAAGTAGAATTAGGTGCCTCCCAGTCGTAAAGTCTGCCAGTCCTACCGCACATGCTTGATGTGTTACAAATTGAGATGGATTATGTGTCTCCCAGTCTGAATGATGTGTCTCCCAGTCGTAACACACATGCTTGATGTGTGACAGATTTAGATTGAGTTGGGGCGGCGGCAGTGCACCCTCAAAAGCGGTGCTGGAACTGAGGGGGCGGCGGCATACCAGGACGAGGGGGCGGCATACCGGGAGGGGGGTATCCACCTGGCATGCCCATCATTCCAGGTGGTGGCATGCCCGGGGGCATGCCCATCATGCCTGGAGGTGGAGGCATGCCAGGAGGAGGCATCCCTGGGGGCCGTTGCATCCTTGGTGGGGGAGGGCCACCTTGAGGTGGCATGCTCGGGGGTGGCATGCTCGGAGGAGCTGGCGAACCAGAGGGCGGTGGGGGGAAATTGGGGGTGGGCTGTGAGGGGCCAGGAGGGGGGGGGATGAACGGGGGGACTGGGGGGGGAGGACCACCGCCTGGGCCTGGAGGCGGAGGGAGGGGTGGGGGGCCTCCGGGAGGGGGATGGAAGGGCATCGACATGAGCGATGGGGGGAGCTGGGGGCCTGGCAGTGGAGGAGGCATGGCTGCAGCGGCAGCAGCTCCATCCATCGCCTGCTCGTGACCTGCAGAAGGGCAAGCGCATGAAATAGTCATGAAGGGGCCACATCCAAAGAGCATTTCCATTCCCAGCTCGACACGCAAAGAGCATTTCCATTCCCAGCTCGACACTTATAGAGCATTTCCATTCCCAGCTCGACATCCCAAGAGCATTTTCATTCCCAGCTCGACATCCAATGAGCATTTCCATTCCCAGGTCAGTCATTTCCCCTGCCGCGACCAGTAGCGATCGCTAGCTGGGACCCTGTTTTGGCCAGACCTTTCGCTATCAAAAGACCCGAATCTCAGCCCGGCCCCCTGAACCCTCTTCGGGCCGCCTACCCAAATCGCTACCAGGAGCCCAACCTTGAAAGACACCGAATCCCCGATATCTACCAGAAGACCCCCTTTCTGAAACGGGGAAAAAGCTCTGTCCCAGCTCACGGTGACCCGTCTATGGGATCTGTCGGTGCCACACCATAAGAACAAACACTTTCACCCATGCCTAGGGATCGGCATATCATATGATTTTGGCCAAGGGTGAGAATGATATCAGATAATATCATACAAATTGCATCGTATGATATTATATTTAAATTGTAACTTTGGCATAGTCAGACTGCCGGCATCATATGTTATAATGTTGCCGTTCCCTAATATCGGGTTGCGCTTTTGCCGCAGCTCTCTCCTTTTGGGTTGCGCTTTTGACTCAACTGAAAACGGAAATCTGGGTGCTGCGCCCAGAGAGGGTTAAAACTTTTGCGTCAATCGCGCAGTCGGGCTTCAAAACCTTGTGCGCTAGCGCGCGTCATGAAGTACCCTGTCCCGCTATATAGTTTTCGCTATGGGGTGCATCCCCTAAATGCACAAGCTTCTGCTACTGTTGGACGTAGTAAAAAGTCATTCTGTTGCTACTTCCCTGCCCCCGGTCAGTAAACACCTAACTTCCGCGACATAATTATTACTGGCTAGGAAGATATTGGCCTTTTCAGCCAATGGGGGTGGGGTGGGTGTGTGGGTGTGTGTGGGGGGGCAAAAAACAATTCGCAACATGGGTGTCGAAAAAGAACTTCTTGATGACCCCCTGTCTGGCCCCAAGAATAACTCTATGGGTTATTAGTAGGGAACGGCAATATGACATAATATGATATACGATGCCGGCAGTCTGACTAGGCCAAAGTTACCATTGACATACAATTTCAAATGATGCAATTTGTATGATATCATATGATATCATACTTGCCTTTGGTCAACATCATATGATATGCCGATCCCTAGTTATTATTTGGACAACGCTTTATAGCTTAACCCAAGGACGAGGAAGTAATAGCCCCTATCCTTACCTCTATTGCGGTAGTGGTACTGCAGGGAGTAGATCTTGTTGTCTGGATCCCTGTAGTAGGTGGTTGGTTGGTCGGTTGATTGGTTGGATGGTTGGTTGGGTAGTGATACTGCAGGGAGTAGATCCTGTTGTCTGGATCCCTATAGTAGATAGTTGGGTGGTTGGGTGATGTGTGAGATATGACAGAAAGCTGCTAAGTGGACCTCTGAGGGCAGACAAGTTAGATGCAAAGTTAGTTGTGAGGGATAAGTTAGTACCAAGGACAGATAAGTTGGTTGCAAATGCTGTGCAGACAAGTTGGTTGCCTAGTCAGTTGCAAGGGATAAGTTAGTAGCAAGGGCAGACAAGTTAGTTGCTTAGTCAGTTGCAAGGGACAAATTAGTAGCAAGGGCAGACAAGTAAGTTGCTTAGTCAGTTGCAAGGGATAAGTTAGTAGCAAGGGCAGACAAGTTAGTTGCTTAGTCAGTTGCAAGGGACAAATTAGTAGCAAGGGCAGACAAGTAAGTTGCTTAGTCAGTTGCAAGGGATAAGTTAGTAGCAAGGGCAGACAAGTAAGTTGCAAATGCCGTGTTCCCTGTGAGTTTTGCTACAGTTTAGAAAATCGGAGGGGCTATTGCGAAGCATAGTGAGTCAAGGTGCCTGCTAGGAATGTTTTGCTCTCAACTGCGGTGGACATTACAGCTCTTTCATAGGCAGTTTGTTTTTTAAACCAGTCGCACAATGTGCGATTCCCCCCGTGCAACCCTCAGGTGTGCGCAGGCGAAATGGTTTTAAGACCCAGGCTCAAGAAAGGCAAAGGCAAAGGCAAAGGCAAAGGCAAAAGGTTTAAGGTAAAAGGCAAAAAGGCAAAAGCAAAGGCACAAGAAAGCATGATTGAGATCAGACAGGACATTTCTGTTTCACTCACCAATGCGTGAAGATTTTGCCGTCCGTTTTATCTACTTCTTGGTTGGGTACTTTAAATGCAATGACCTCGTAAGGCTCTGCCGCGAAGCACAGGTACATATAGTTCTTATCCGTGATCTGCGTAGGAGAAAGAGGGTTGCAGGCTGGTGGGTGGGTGGGTGGGTGGGTGAGTGGGTGGGTGGGGAGGGTGGCTGGGTGGGTGGGTGGGTGGCTTGGTGGCAGAGAGGGCAGGGCACGATCTCATGTACTTGTGTGTACGTAGGAGAGGGGGGCAGGGCACAATGTCAAGTGTGCGTAAGAGAAAGAGGGCAGGGGATGATGTCAAATGTAGCGGAACGCTAGACCAATGGGTATGCCGAAAAGGCATACTCGAGATGTCAAGATACTGAATATGATATACATGTAGCAGAGATATAGATGAGTAGCTGTCTACCCTGCTACAGCATGATGCACCCTTGTATCCATGACACAAACCATACCATTGACACTGAAGGTTCACAGGACAGAAGCTCCTAGCATGAAAGCCAATAGGGAGATTCAACTAAGCAACAAAAGATGATGAAACGGCAACAAGTTTGGTGTGTGTGTGGGGGGGGGGGGGGATGTGTGTTTGGTGTGTTTGGTGTGTGTGTGTGTGTGTGTGGGTGTGGGTGTGGGGGGGGGGGGGGGGGGGGGGGGGATGTGTGTTTGGTGTGTTTGGTGTGTGTGTGTTGGGGGGGGGTGTTGGGGGGTTGGGGGGGGGGTAGGTAGAAGGGCTTGTATGTTGGATTATCACTGCAGCACATGGTGAAACGACAAGTAACTTCAACTATATCCGGTATCGTCAAGTTATGTCCGGTCGATTCTACAGTAGAAGAAGTGATGGAAGTAGTGTAGCCTGTATGAATGACCACATGATGTACAACATGATGTACCACAGGATTGCCCACAAGAAGTGATGGAAGTAGTGCAGCCTGTACGAATGACCACATGATGTACCACATGATTGACAACAAGAAGTGATGGAAGTAGTGTAGCTGAGCAACAAAAGACGATGAAATGGCAACAAGTAACTTCAACTTCACACACACACAACTGAGCAACAAAAGATGATGAAACGACAACAAGTAACTTCAACTATATCCTGTATCGTCACATTATATCCGGTTGATCCTACAGTAGAAGAAGTGATGGCCACTAGCTGCAAGCCATGACCAAGGGTCAGTCTTGTCACCAACAGTGTGTGTGGCCTGCTTGTGTGTGTGGCCTGCTTGTGTGTGTGGCCTGCTTGTGTGTGTGGCCTGCTTGTGTGTGTGGCCTGCTTGTGTGTGTGGCCTGCTTGTGTGTGTGGCCTGCTTGTGTGTGTGGCCTGCTTGTGTGTGTGGCCTGCTTGTGTGTGTGGCCTGCTTGTGTGTGTGGCCTGCTTGTGTGTGTGGCCTGCTTGGGTGTGGGCTTGGTTTGCTCCACACCCACCCACCCACCCACCCACCCAACACACCATCCTCCATACCCCCACCCTCCAAGAACTCCACCCAGCCTACATTGTTGATGTGGATGGTTAGTGTAGCCTGTATGAATGAGAGGTCAACAGGAGGAGCATGATACAAACTTGTGGACCACATGATGTACCACATGGTTAACCGCATGATGTACAACATGATGTACAACATGAGCGTGACAGGTGATGTGAAGGACGCACCTCAATCCGCTGCTCGTACGCCGACATGAAGCGGTACCGGGGTTTACATTCTTCCTCAATCTCAGGGTATTCCACCTGCAAGGGAATTTAGGGTTTATGCTGCTTTAGGGCTTAGGCTAGTCTAGAGTTTAGACTAGATTTAGGTTTTAGGCTGGTTTAAGGTTTATGCTGGTTTAGGGTTTTATATTCCCAGGGTCTCCAAGTCTTAGTGCACAGACTAATGTGAGGAAGGGAACATTATCCTGATGCCCTGCAACCCTCTAACTTGGCAACTAAATAAGTAAAGGAAATTGGTGCAACCAACGGCCTGGCTTGATTCTGTGCGTGTGTGGGTTAAGTCCGAAACATAAGTGGGTGTGGTTTAAGTTGGCGTGGCTTGATTCTGTGTGTGTGGGTCAAGTCAGAAACGCGTGCTAAAAAACGCTGACAGCCCTCCAAGTTAGGTGCCTTGTATCATAGCCATTACTTCGAACTGGACAGCGTTTCTCATTCTGAATTGATCGTTCTTTGTAGATGAATAAACAAACATGGTCATTTAAGCGGACCCCTTTTAAATAGAGCTATGGGCAAAGCCCATCCCCCCCCACCCCCAATTTAAAAAGGGGGGGGGGGGGGGGGGGGGGGGGGGGCACGCAAACATGTGGACACCAATTGTGATTCAAGTGGGCGGTGAGATATTAATGACAATCCAGGAACGCAAAACACTGCCCAGTTTGAAGTGCTGGCTATGATCCAACATACAAAACTTAGCTATAAATAGCAGGACCACTGTTTCCACATTTCCAAAATTTACCCGTCAAAACATATTCATACATTAATTACAAGACTGTAAATGCTTACACAATATCCAGGGGACCACAGATGTGCATACAAATTCACATAATTGACGTTTATGGGGTGTTTCGCCACCAAGCACGTACTGTACTAATCAATATCTCACCGCTCACTCCGAATCACGTTTCGCGTCTTCACTTATTCGTTTATTCATCTACAACGAACGAACCTTTCAGATCGCCAAACACTGTCCAATTCGAAGTGGTGGCTGTGATACAACGCACTGAAACTATTGAGATTAATTGTGTCAGAAGCTGATGGACAAGAGGCGAAAAGTAAACTGAGTGGATGGGTGGGGGGCCTAAGTGGATGGGCAGGGGACCTTTGCCATGAACAAACACTTCAGAATTTGTTCCCAGTACCAGTAGCGATCTGGGATCCCATTTTAATGAAACCTTTCCCTACCCTGAGACTCCCCCGCCCAGCCTGCCAAACCGTAAAAAGCTGGGGGACTTGGGACGTGGGTGGGCAGGGGACCACTGTTTTTTGGCGGAGCCCCCCCCTCTGGGAGACAGGAGCCCCCAGGGTTACCCATTTGTCCGTCTCTCCGGCGACCGAGACAAAGCCTGGCACGTCAGCCAACTGTCTCATAACTAACTGGCTTTGGTCAGCTCCATTTCCTTTGCCAACGCACTCTGCCAATTTTCTGCGTTGCTTGCGACGCTGCATAGGACTTGTCTTTTCAGCAAAGAGCAGCAGCTTCTAGGCAGCTCCCTTGACTTGCTATTTACCCAAACCTGGTACAACTCAGTGCACCTTCAAGCTGGAACAATCAGCTGTCCAGAATTACCGAAATATGTTAGTATAGCCCAGTGGCTTGCTCGCGGAGCTGCCTAGCTGGTAAGAAAAGCCTTAAAGAAACTACACTGCAGGGGACCTTTGCAACGAACACTTACCTGAAAGAGTAGGGACCGCTGTCGCATCTCTGGTTCAAACTGTTTTGTGACTCGGTATCCAGGTCGCCCAATCTTAGCTGCAAAGAATGGCAGCACATAAGATAAACTTTAGTGGTGGTGTGGGGAGAAATAAGGGCGGGTTGCTTGTGGGACTGTTTGGGATTAGCTATCATTGGGTTATCAAACTTGAAAAAGGGGGCTGCAGAGCTAACGGGTGGACCGGAGGCCTTTCTGTTTCTCTACTATCTAGCGGCAGCAACAATATAGCCAGGATGGGTGGCGTGCCCAGGTGGCGAGGCGTGGCGTGCTGAGGCCAGGGTGGCGTGGCGTGGCGTGCTGAGGCCAACAGCACTACGTGGGAGAGTCAATCACACGTTCATGGTCGTGAGAGTTTTCACGGGGTGTTGGTGGGACACATATGCAAGGCCTTGCAGGAGAGTATAGGAGACTCAAATAAACACATGCATGATCATGCTTGTGCTCATGCACATGAGTTTCATTCTGTTACTGCTTATATGCACCAGTGCTGCTCAAGTGGTTCACATGGAATATCAGCTCTGAGTCTTAGTTGAATGGCTGAAATGCAAAGCTTGAGATAGCCTTGAACACAATGTAAATCAATACTTCCATGCTGGACATTCTCCACTTAAACAGACACCCCACAGTCCTGCCAACATTCGAAACCACTTGATCTTATCATGAGATAGAGACCCTTGCACAGAGAAATGATTTTCATGCCGTATATAGCTATAATCGCTGTCACCCAAACTCTTTTCACTCAACATGCACATCACAAGTACCTCACTCAGCATGCACCTCACGAGAATCCTTGCAGTCCCTCTATTCCCTTGCACCAACATATCTCACTGCATACCGTACCTGATTTCCGAAGGGCTGCCCTCTTCTGAGGGGCGGGAGCTGCTGGCTTCTCAGCTGCCTCTCTGGCTGCACGCTTCGCCAAGTTTTGCTGATGCCTTTTCCCCTGAGCGACAAGAAGACAACGGTTAAATGTCTTGTCTTAGGCCAACAATATCCTGCCCATGACCATGCCATGTAAAGACTTTCTAGATTTGAAGAGTTTAGACAATCAGCATGAAGTTCAGGAGCAGAGCACATGCCTGAGTA
This sequence comes from Chlamydomonas sp. ICE-L, assembly GCA_013435795.1. Classification (NCBI taxonomy): domain Eukaryota; kingdom Viridiplantae; phylum Chlorophyta; class Chlorophyceae; order Chlamydomonadales; family Chlamydomonadaceae; genus Chlamydomonas; species Chlamydomonas sp. ICE-L. The sequence goes on along the minus strand of JACBWV010000610.1, from coordinate 159,296,606 downwards.
TGAGCCAAGTAGTTCCCCTCGTTATTATGAAGCGTCAAGCACAGTCGGCATTCAATCTGGCCAAGATGATTGCGCATGTAGTACGGATCCTTGGCCAGATCAATTGTCTCCAGGGCCAGACGACGAAGCCTTTCTCTTCGGTCGATTGCCTGCAGCAAAGAGAAGGATATAGATTAGCAATGGATCCCGAAAGCAATCAGACTGGGGCGTAATGAAATGTATGCTGCGACTTCTTGCACCGACCTCCTGCTGGGCACTGGCGACGCCACCACCTCCAGCTTTGGAACCATGCTCCCTCGCATCTAAGAAGCTCATTCTAGGTAATCGCTAAACGAGGCCCGATGCAGGAGTCCCGCGATTGAATCAACCCAGAGGGCTCCGTATGCTACTGATTCACCGTTTACAATTTTGAGGCACTATAAATAGCTGTGAGCTCGCTGCGCATGAAGGTGTACAGAGCTTGAAATCGTCATAGTGGGAGAAACGGTACAGAGGGAAGGAGGTGGGGTGGGGGGGCGTACCGCTGGCACTACACAGTGTTCCACTTCATAATGCTGGGCACCTCCTTCATTCTAGACTTCATCCTAGGAAGTTCAAGACCATTCCAACGGCCCCACGAACTGCGTAAGCGCTGTTCTTGTCACTTGAAACACTTTTTGACTCATATAATTGAAAGTCTTGCCTTTCGGACCCCAGCTGAGCCTCGTACAGACCGAGTTCTCAATTCGAAGAAGATCACCCAGTCGTGCACACTTGCAACATACTCGTGCGTAGACTCCTGCCATGGGGAACGGCGAGCAAATAGCCGCAAAGATCTCGGAGAAGCTGAATGAAGCCTTGGAGGCTGAGGATGTTCAAGTTGTCGACACATCTGGAGGGTGTGGCTTGGCTTATGAGGTGTTCATCGTTAGCCCAAAGTTTGAGGGGCTGAGCTTGATACAGAGACATCGCTTGATCAACGGAGCTTTGGAGGAGGAAATGCAGCAGGTCCACGCCATGTCAATTAAGAAGTGCTGGACCCCTGCTCAGCAGGCAGCATCGACAAAATAATGCGGGCTCTATGCAGAAATGCAACCATTGGGAGATACTGCTGCTTGATGGAAGGTGCTTGCTAGCAGTACTTTCTAATTCCGTTTGTGAGTAACCACTGGTAGCTGTTTTTGTTTACCTGTGGTTGCTCACAGTATGCGATTATATAATAGAGTAATGAAATCCTTTCGAATACGGGCAAACATTTCAGAATTCGTTTGCCCCCTCTTTGAAAATATTGATTCAAATGCAGAATCGGATGTGCATGGAAGATCATGGGTAATAACGTTGGTTTAATGGTGATTGTACTAAGAGATTGCATACAATCTTTTTTCCCCAGAAGAATGCTTTAAATGGTGTTGTTACTGTCATAAGGCTGGAGTGATGTAACCAAGTTAAACTTCTAAAAGATCCCTGTATCCTATCATATGTGCCGATTGCCAAATTCTATTCCCTGAAAGTTCTATTCCCTAAAGTTTTGTAATCTGCATTCAGTCTGGTCCCCATCGACTTGTATATTGGGTCCACCCACTCACCCAGTAGGTTCACCGTTACAGCAGCCGCTACAATCTGGAGAGCAGCCTCAAGACTGGAGCCATCTATGGTACTGGTAGACCATATCATTATTCATTAATGAAACCCACATGGGTACCTAAGACAGGGATTTGGGCTGGCGGTTCCGTTATTGTGGCCTATATCTGTAGGATAACCATAAGTTGGGCGATTGCTAGCACTTCTCCTAAGGCACTGCAATGCGAAAACGTCCAACATAACTCTATTTAAGACAGCTGCATTTCAAATCGCTGCATTGCAAGTACCTGCATAGCATGATATCCTAATTTTCTCTGATTTCTCTGTCAATACACCCAGTTTCTATTGACCTTTGATCCCTGCTAGTGGTTTAGCCCACCACGTCTCTCTGAACACTTTCAGCCTGTATGTGTTTGCTGTGGCATGCACCCCCTTTGACTCTCTGATCAGACGCCGAGCAGGCACCCAGCTATATACCTCATGCTTTGTTTGCGCCCGTGGGCAGCGTCGTATGCTTTTTGCATGCACTAAGATTTTTATTCTTGGGAATGTATCCTGTCACTTTTCATGATGTGCTTGTGTTTCTATGATTTATCTGTCTTACAGCCAGCTTCTATGGACCTTAGATCCCTGCTATTGGTTTGGCCCACCACGTCTATCTGAACACTTCCAGCCTGTTTGTGTTTGCTGTGGCATGCACCCCTTAAGACTCCCAAATCAGTACGTTTGGCAAGCTCCCAGGTTTTTTTCAGCATGCTTTGCGTGCGCCCATGAGCTAAGCCGTATGCTTTTCTGCCTGCACTGAAATTTGTGTTATTGGGAATGTATCTAGAGGCATAGCACAATATGCTTGTGTTTCTTTGATTTTCTGTCTTAAAGCCAGCTTCTATTGACCTTCGATCCCTGCTATTGGTTTGGCCCACCACGTCTATCTGAACACTTCCAGCCTGTATGTATTTGCTGTGGCAAGCACCCCTTAGAAACCCTGATCAGTACGCTTGGCAAGCTCCCAGGTTTTTACCCGCATGCTTTGCGTGCGCCCATGAGCAGAGCCGTATGCTTTTCTGCCTGCACTGAAATTTGTGTTATTGGGAATGTATCCAGAGGCATAGCACAATATGCTTGTGTTTCTTTGATTTCTCTGTCTTACAGCCAGCTTCTATGGACCTTCGATCCCTGCTATTGGTTTGGCCCACCACGTCTCTCTGCACATTTCCAGCCTGTATGTGTTTGCTGTGGCAAGCACTCCTTAGAAACCCTGATCAGTACGCTTGGCAAGCTCCCAGGTTTTTACCCGCATGCTTTGCGTGCGCCCATGAGCAGAGCCGTATGCTTTTTTACATGCACTGAAATTTGTATTATTGGGAATGTACTCAGATGCATACCACGGTATGCTTGTGTTTCTTTGATTTCTCTGTCTTGCAGCCAGCTTCTGTGGACCTTAAATCCCTGATATTGGTTTGGCCCACCACGTCTCTGAACACTTCCAGCCTGTATGTGTTTGCTGTGGCAAGCACCCCTTATTGGTATAGGCTCCCTGATTGGTATATAACTCTGGTATGTTTGTTTTGAATGCTCTATAGCACGTTATATCTCGTGAGATGACTGACGAGTTATCTCATGCAGGCTAACATAACGTTGTGTTGGTGAGCTGTGGTTTTACCACACAGCTATCTGATCAATGGCTTAGTGATAAAAACACAGCTTAACAACCATATACTTTGGTTTCTTTGATCGAGTGTGTCATCTATGTGATTATGGAACCGAGTTCAAGAACCGTTCAAGATAAACATCATGTTGTTTTTGTGTATTGACGAAGTCTTCCTGAATTCTGTAAAATGAAGAAAAAATTGTTCACATTCACAGTTTTCCTGGTAAATATTATGTTTACTGCCGAAGAGGGCGGAGCAGCCAAATTGCTGGCTGGAGCCATGTAACCAAGTTCAATCTTGATTTTACAGCTAGAGATGGCAAGCAGCAGAGTTTCTGGCTGGAGCCATTTAACCGAATTCAAGTCATATTGCAAGTCAATAGCAATGCCGTCGTGCCGTGCATGTAAACACATTCAGTTTGTTCAACTGCTACCTAGAGTTCGGCAACCATCCAATCCTTTGTCTCTACATGTTCATAGATAGACCAGTGACCCAAGACAAGCCAGTTTTGTTTTTTTAGACTTAATTATATTTCGTGCTAATAATTGTTTCCTAGTTAAACAAAATACTGCCGAAGACTGTGAGCAGCAAAATATCTGGCTGAAGCTATATTACCAAGTTCAAAGTAATTTGTTCTGTTATCATGTGGTAACCACTGACCGATGACCGTGTGACTGACGCGAAGCCTTTTTTTAGTTAGCCTGACATGTAAATACTTCAGCCAACTGTCTAATAAGTAACTGGCTCCGACGCCGCCTAGGATTTGTTCATATTGTGGCCATCCAATGCTAAATGATATCTGACGTTGGGTACACCAGTTCTTGTTTTTTAACTGCCTTTCCTATTTTAAGGTTGGGCAAGTCACTTTCGTGTATTTGGCTACCCCTTAGGGTAGCCAAATACATAATACATAATTTACAGTCCAGGGCCTGGACTGTACAAATGTAAAATACGTAAGAACTGACGGCGACACAAGTATGAAGCATCAAGATATTATATTTCTGGATGTTGAACACCACACCTCACACCAAATACCACTGAGTGAGTGAGGTACAAGGAATGACTACTTATACTGCTGTACAACATGCGAATCAGGAAGGATACTGTTACATATTCAGCAAAAACAAATGCTGAGACCATACAGCGCTGGAGCAGCTGCAAAGTTTTATAATGAGGAGGGTCTAGGCAAAATACCCCTCAGAAACTAGTCGAGGAGGTCGGTAACCTCAAAAAGAAAAAGAAAAATCACATTATAGAGCTTAACGGGAAAACAGAGCGAACTACTAAGGCATGGAGAAAAATAGACAAGTAGCTTTATATTGTAGAAAGAGAGAGAGGATGTAGGTACATACTCAGCAAAAATCAATGCCGAGACTGAACAGCGCTGAGGCAGCTGGACAGTTTTATAACAGTGAGGGTTTGTAGAAAAGAAGAAGATTACAATGGGCACTTTGTAGAAAGAGTTGCCGTGGCCTCATTATAATCATATCCTATAAAGTATATGAGACCTGGGTTGTTCAAAGCCCTCCGAGAGTTTACGTGGCACACTGATCTCGTTCCGACAAACGGTTCAAAGGCTGAGCTCGTTGAACCTAGGAAGGAGCTGGGTTCGAATCCCTTTGGGTGCGCTTTAGAGTTCTCGGTCGCTGTTGACCGCCAAGGTAGCTTTGTCGAGGTAAAGTAGCAGCCCGTTCTCTACTGTCGGAAGACGGGGCTTCCTTAACACCACGCCCCACCACTCCACCAGGCGTTCTCATTACGTGGCACACGCAGAGCCCCCCCCCCCCCCCCCCCGCTATAGCTTTTCGGAGTGTTATAACTGAAACGACACAGGGAAGGGACTGTGGGCAATGTATGCTTACATATGCGAGATAGCTAATCGGCGTAACAGGCGCACTCATAAGGAAGCAGGATGTGTACTGCAATGTACTGCAGTCACCGCACGTGCAGGCCACAGCTAGCCTGTGGCCTGGTGGCAGGCAACACGGGTCCTGGAGGGAACAGGAACCGGTGTGCATCATGCTAACTCAGTTACGGACGTATGTCGGATAATACCCCCCCCCCCCCCCCCCCCCCCCCCCCCCCCATCCTCCCATCCAAAAAATAATGATGTGCGTGTAAGCACACACGTCCCAGTCAAAGTGTGCGCGAAATCCTGAGAAAAACAAGGAACACACGCACGTCCCTGCCCACATATTAAACACTGTCAAAAACATACAGATTTAATAAGACTGGGTAAGGCAAAAGATAGGCTGTAGGCTGGCAGCAGGAATAAGCAGGCAAAGATGCAAAGACATAGGGAAGCACATCAATACATATTTACGATCGTGACACAAAAACCTTGCATACCTGGTCACTCTTCTGCTGCATTATATTTTTCATCTGCTGGAACTGCTTGGAATCAGCAAGGTGACCTTCCGGAATTGCACGAGCCTCACTGACCTTTAAGTATGTTACTGTCCAGGGGTAGGCCCAATATGCTGAAGGGACTTGCCCAAGTTATCAATTTATTATAGTTAAAGTGACCTGCACAAGTTATCAAACTGTCATATGTAGGACCATGGATATGTTGCAAAGTACTACCTATATATAATCTGTTTTTATTGGATGCTGATGCCACCTCTCCATTGACAACATGAAGCCTCGTCTAGGACTTTCTGTGTGTGGAAATGCTTTCCTGTGTGGAGAATCTGCATAAATATTTAAATACATTCTCATTGGTGGTTGCCCCCAGTGAACGCAAATGGGCTGGCCCCCTCAGCCTAACGCCTCGCACCAGTAGTAAGATGTACTATTTATTTATTTACACACATCATCATCATAGATTGAAAATTGAAAATTAGAACATCCAAGTAAGTCACACTACCGGGGACAGTTGACCCTACTAAGGACGTGGTTTTATCGACACCAGTTCGTAAGCTCACATTGCTCGAGGTTGGCAACGAGGCTAGAACCAGTCACGTTTCATACGGTTGACGGCCATCATATATTGATATATTCTGCCCCACTTGCTAAGTGGGCTAGCTCCTTAAATCACCACCATAGCCTGCATTCAGACAAAAGTACCCTACCTCCTTCTCTTTCTGCTGCAACTGAGCCTTCAAATCGGAGACATCGGGCAACCTTCAGGTCAGCTTAGGTTGCTTGAACCACGCGCTCCATGGCCTCCAACTCCGTTTTGGATGCTCCACTAGCAGCTAGGGGGTGAATGATGGAGTGAGGCAGTGTGAGGTGACTTCAAATGATTTCTGATTTGGAAGAGGAAGAGAGGCTAGTCAATAAAGAATATCCAGTCAGGCTACCACATGTCAAGACAACATGACAAAATCAAGCACAGCTGTAAGAGAGGGAATGATGGTAGGCTGCCCCCGAGCTAGTTGGTTGGTGTTGGTTGGTGTGTGGGGGCAGCCTTTGATGGTATGTTGCTCCAAAGCATGGCTTCCAATATAAATAGAGCTGTCGAAAGCAGGGAACTACTTAGTGCCAAATTGACCAGCGCTTAAGCGGACGGGCCACGAATAAAACTGCGCGCTCCGCGCCCAGGCCAAAAATACAAGTGCGCGGTGCCAAAAAGTGCTACTGAAAAACAATGCACTTTATTCACTCAACTGGTATTTGTTTCTGCGTTTTTTTGCGTTTTTTTGTCCAGTTGGGGGCTTGTGGGAGGAAATTGGAAGTTACTAAGTAACAGGTAAGCACTGAGCGGGGCGACGAGGAGAAGCAGCAGAGGCGAGGGGCGACGAGGACAGGCGAGCAGAGGAGCAGCAGAGGCGAACAGAGGCGAGGGGCGACGTGGACAGGCGAGCAGAGGAGCAGCAGAGGCGAACAGAGGCGAGAGGCGACGAGGACAGGCGAGCATAGGCGAGCAGACGAGGACTGGCGAGCAGGCGAGGGGCGAGGAGAGCAAGCGAGCATCGCGCATGCTGGCCTACACGCCAACCATGCAGACATTTGGCGGCAGGGCTATCGCTAAATGAACCGCCAACAATTCAGGCGCTTACGGCAAATAGTGTTTACGTGAATTCAGGTATCTGCCAGTTGAATGCACTCCTGAGACTTCTCACAAAAAGAAGACTGGTGACGTCGGGGTCAGGCCAGGGGGCAGGCCCATTTTGAAGCTGGCGGTAGCTGGAGGTGGGCACTGCGACGTTCCGATCAGCTCAGATTACAGCTCCATGCACGGCTACCACGATCGACTCCGTAGTCACATGAATTGAGCTGTCTGGCTGTTTCGATGCTGTGATAATTCATCCGATGTCACTTACCCGCCCGTCGTTAGGCGGTTCGGCCATCTAACAGATTCCTTAGAGCTGCCCCTCACCTAGCTGCAGCACCATGGAGGCCAGCAGCACTCAAATCATAAAGGCAGTGTCGAAGGGTGACAAAAATGCCGCGGTTGCCGATACAGAGAAGAAAGTGCAAAAGGCTGTCACCCGGTAAGATCATCAAATCACATGACCGCTGGATTGTTTGATGTTGCCATGGATTTTGAAGCATGAATCAGATCCAGAATGCCATTCACCCACTTCTATGTTGCAGGCGCACTGTGGATACTTCAATCCCTTATATTAAGCTTGCCTTGGTAAGACCGCCTTCCTGCCAATCAAAATTGCATGCTCACACGACTCCTGCAGTATGTCTGCACTAGCGAATGAATGATCTGTACTCTATCCTGTGTCTAACATTACTTCATTCACTTGTGCCATGCTGTACAACGTCCCCCTCCACATGGTTTGCGCAGGCTCGTCTGTCTTACGCACGCCCACTTGAACATGCTGTGCACCAGCCTGTGCTTGCATCCTCCCTGGAGGTAAGTCACCTGCCAATCATGAGCACCACACAGCACCACAATTCATCTGAAACTCCTAAGAAGATCTGTGGAACCTCCTTTCCTCAACTCCAGCTTTCCTTTTGGTAGGCAGTACAATAATTTGAACTTGGGCCCATACTGTGCGCCCCCACAATCCACATCTTCAATGCACTGTACTCGGATTCCCACGATTCATTTTACTTATAAATATGGTGAGAAACAAGCAGCACCCTAACGCACCGATCGTGAGAACGATGTTGGCTGGAATCTCCGGAATTGTTTTTGCGTTAATCGATGAATGTGGCTTTCTTCTCAATTGTCTTCCAAATCACATTTTTGTGTTTCCGCACATTGACACTTCTGTTGAATGATCTAGTACAATCTTTCAAATAAAAACATATGAATTGGTTCTGAAGCTCAGCAGTGCTCCCAATAAAAAAGGCTTATCTTTACGAACGTGCATTGACTCCATTCTAGTTGTTATTCACTTGCGTGCTTGTTGTACTCATATCTGAAGCAGTAGCAGAAGCAGCAGCATTTGTTGTGAAAGTAGTCAGATGATGAGTCAATACTCTCTGGGAACCAATAACTCTATGTTATAACTATATGGCTGGCAATGGCGTACATATCCACCGAACTTCTTCTTTTCAGCTACGAGCATTTCTTTCAGCTACAAGCAGCAGTTGTAGAAGCATACCCTGATTTATGATCAGATCCCCAGGCGAGATTCCTCCAACCCTGCAAGTTCAGATGAGTGGGTATTGAAGTGTTGAAGCACTGTTGAGCAAGACATAGGTGCCGACTCCCTCATGTTTTTATTTTCAGCTACGAGCAGCAGCTTCTAGGAAGCTCCCTGAGCCAGCCACTGGTCCAAGCCTCTAGGTTACGACAGTTCTGGACAGCAGATTCAGTCAGCTTCCAGACACACTAGGCTGCAGTAGCATTGGCGGAATAGCCAGTCAGAGGAGCTGCCTAAAAGCTGCTGCTTTTAGCTGAAAAGAAAAGCACTGATGCCCACTCCAGGTGAACACAGTTGCTGTGTCACTGTGTGTTTCTGTTTACCTTGGACCCTTTGTAGTCTCACGGGTTAATCTCTCTTTAAACCATTCCCTCTTGCCTTGTGCGTCGCATGCAGGTTATGCCTCCTGTCGGGTACACTAACTGCCCAGCATCAAACTTCGACACCAAGTTTGTTCACAACAGTTTTAACAAGGTAATGTCGAGCTCTGGCTGTATTGTAGAGTATTACCCAGCATCAATCAGACGGGTCTGCGGTTCAAGCCCAGCCCAGGTTAACAAATTTCAGACTTGCCGCCTTGGAGGAGGTAGAGACCTTCCCTCTGTTCTATTGCTCGGAAGTCCAAGCTCAGGCACAGTTGCGGTATCCGAAACAAAACCAATCCAACATAGTAGCCATTCTCCAGTATGTACGGTATATGCAAACGAGAGGGTTCCTTCAATCTCATGTCCTTTGGCAGCTCTTACTAATTTTCAATTTTCGAATGAGTTACTGACGTGCAGGCTTTATTTAGTCCGCCAACATTAGATCCATGGGCCAAAGTTTGTTCGTGTGAGACATGGGTGGGTGGGTGGGCGGTGTAGAGGGGGGGGAGGGAGGGGATTGTCCGAGGGGTGGGTGGGTGGGTGGTGTAGAGGGGGAGGGAGGGAGGGGACTGACTGAGGGGTGGGTGGGTGGGTGGGTGGTGTAGAGGGGGAGGGAGGGAGGGGATTGACCGAGAGGGGGATGGGGGGTCATCGTTTCTGCTGGGTTCATACTGACAGGGTTACACAGACCAACAAGTACCAACAGCAGTGGCAATAGTACTTAGGGTGGCTTGTTGACTTGCCCCAGCCGCGGCGTATGGGAGGGTGTCCTAAGCACCACACCCCTCCAGCAGGGATTTGTATTTCCGCTATATATAGCGATCGCTAGTTTTGACCCCGTTTTCGCGAAATTATCGGTACAAAAAAAGGAAAAAAAAGTTTTTTTGTGTGCCCTCAATGGCCCTAAAAAGCTTCAAAAAGCTACAGAAAGCACTAGAACACTGTCCCTGGAGGAGGCCTGAAACCATAAAGCTAGAAGAAACCCACTTTCAGATTTGAAAAAAAAATCACTGCCCTCCAGGCGTTATATATTTTTCTTTTCTTAGGGTGCCACACTTATTTAGAATCCAGCACCTCATCAACCATTTAACCATTAATATAACTAGGGATTTTGGGTGCCTTGTTGACTTGACCCAGCCGCAGCGTACGGTAGGGTCCCCTTAACACCACGCCACTCTAGGTGGATCTTTTTTTTTCTTTTCTTAGGGTGCCACACTTACTCAAAGCGGAGGGGTCATTTTAGTTTATTTGGGTGCCACATGGTGATGATAATGCCTGGTGGGGCGTGGTGTTGAGGGATCCCCGTCTTACGGGGGTAGGGAAGGGGCTGCTACTTCACCTGGACAGTGCTGCCACGGCGGTTGGCAGCGGCCGCAAAGACTCAAGCGTAACCGTAAAGGGATTCGAACCTAGACCTTCTTCAGTCCAGCAAAATAATCAACCATTGAATCATTAACCGAACCGGGGACTTTGGGTGCCAGTTTTGGGAGAAAATAAATCAGTAGGTTTTGTAGCTATTTTATTTCCAGAAGAGCTATGAGTTTTGTTTAAGATGTCTAAACTCAAATCTTTATCATTGTTATTTAGCTGTTCTAAAAAAACAGTTTTTTCCCCTTGACACCACGCCCCTCCAGACGTTTCCCCCCCCCTCTGGGTGACACATAATGATGAGAACGCCTGGTGGGGCGTGGTTTTAAAGGAGCCCCGTCTGGAGGCGATAGAGAACGGGCCGCTACTTTACCTGCACAGTGCTACCATGGCGGTAGACAGCGACCGCAAACACTAAAGCGCATCCGTACGGATTCGAATCCAGCACTTTCTTCAGTCCAGCGAAATAATCAACCATTGAACCGTTCGCAGAACCGGGTATTTTGGGTGGCTTGGTGACTTTCCCCGGCTGCGACTTTCCGGGAGAGTCCTTTTACACCAGGCCCCTCCAGCCGTTATCTTTCTTTCCCCTTTTGGTGCCACACTTAACATGGATTCAGCGAGCTCTACCGAGCCATTGGTCGAAACGGGACTTTGGGTGCCACACTTAATTAAAGCGGGGTGGGGATGGGGGTGGGGTGGGGTGGGGTGGGGTGGGGGGTCATTGTAAATGGGATCATTTGACAAATTTCATTGTGCCATGATACGGAGTTCAAACAATATGCTTTTTAATTGCTCAGCTGGAGCGATTCAAACTGGACAACCATCAACCGTATTCCCTTGAACAATAAAATACCGTGTGGTACCCTCACACAATTCCGTTATCTTTATCGTTGGCGTTATCGTTATTATTATCGTCATCGTTATCGATATCGGACAATGATGGTCACTGCGGCAAATCCTGCTTGTCGACCCCACCCATGCTTGTCTTCTGACTGCCTCACGTCTTTATCTTTGACGTTATCGTTATTATTATCGATATCGTTATTGTACAATGATCGTCACTGCGCAATATGGTGCTTGACAACCCACTTATGCTGCGCCCAGAGGGGGGTTTAAAAATTGCGTCAATCGCGCGGTCGGTCAAAACCTTGCGCGCATCATGTAGTACCCTGTTGGCAACCCCACCCATTCTTGTCATCTGACTGCCACACGTCTTTATCTTTGTCGTAATCGTTATTATTATCGATATCGTTATTGTACAATGATCGTTACTGCGCAATATGGTGCTTGACAACCCACTTACGCTGCGCCCAGAGGGGGGTTAAAAAATTGCGTCAATCGTGCGGTCGGTCTCCAAAACCTTGCGCGCTTGCGCGCATCATGTAGTACCCTGTTGACACCCCTACCCATTCTTGTCTTCTGACTGCGACACGTCTTTATCTTTTTCATTATCCTTATTGCACGATGATGGTCACTACGCCATATCGTGTTTGACAACCTCCCCATGCTTGTCTTCTACTCAAACCTACACCCCTATACCCAAAACTGTACGTTCCTACTAAAAACTACTCGAACCAACCCCCCTTCAACCAAGCCTATACGTGCTGCCTGCCACACGTGCGCTCTCCAGGACCGCTCTCTGATCAACCAAGTGGTGTGGACCCCAGATGGTCCCGCTAGCGCACATCATGCATTACCCTGTTGACAACCCCACCCATGCTTGTCTTCTAGTCAAACCTACACCCCTTTACCCATACCTACACGTGCTGACTGCCACACTCTTTAGGCCCGCTCTCCAGTCAAACAAGTGGTGTGGACCCCAGATGGTCGTCGCATCATGAGCGGAATGAACAGCGGGGAATTCACTCTTTGGAATGGCTCCAACTTGAACTTCGAAACTGTATTGCAGGTCTGTTTGGTCATTTTTTCTGTTTGGTCTGCTTGGGTCAGTTCGGTCAATTGTTTCTGTTTGGTCTGTTTGGGTCAGTTTGATCAGTTTGGTCAATTGTTTCTGTTTGGTCTGTTTGGGTCAGTTTGGTCAGTTTGGTCAATTGTTTCTGTTTGGTCTGTTTGGGTCAGTTTGATCAGTTTGGTCAATTGTTTCTGTTTGGTCTGTTTGGGTCACTTTGGTAATTTTTTCTGCTTGGTCTGTTTGGGTCAGTTTGGTCTGTTTGGTCAATTGTTTCTGTTTGGTCTGTTTGGGTCAGTTTGATCAGTTTGGTCAATTGTTTCTGTTTGGTCTGTTTGGGTCAGTTTGATCAGTTTGGTCAATTGTTTCTGTTTGGTCTGTTTGGGTCAGTTTGATCAGTTTGGTCAATTGTTTCTGTTTGGTCTGTTTGGGTCACTTTGGTAATATTTTCTGCTTGGTCTGTTTGGGTCAGTTTGGTCTGTTTGGTCAATTGTTTCTGTTTGGTCTGTTTGGGTCAATTTGGTCTGTTTGGTCAATTTAGTCTGTATGGTGTGTCTGGTAAATTTGGTAAAAAAAAAATCTGTTTGGTCTGTTTGGTCAATTTGGTATGTTAGGTCAATTTGGTGTGTTAGGTCAATTTTGTATATTTGTCTGTTTGGTCAATTTGATCAATTTGTCTGCTTGATCTATATGGTCTGATTGGTCTGCTAGTGTCAATTTGGGCTGTTTAGTCAATTAAGTTTGGTCTGTTTGGTCTATTTGGTTTGTTTGGTCTATTTGGTCTGTTTGGTCTATTTCGTCTGTTTCGTTATTTTTGTCAATTTCTTCTTTTTTCTTCTTTTTTTCTTTCTCTTATGGGTTCATGTAGCCGACTTCTGCATGGATACCTGTGCCACATTGTATAAAGCCATTGTCCCTGTATCTCAATCTGGTGCGCTAGATTGACACTGCTGTGCATCCTACTGCACTCCCCTGGTCTGCTCGTTGTTGCCTCGTATGGGATCATGTAGCTGCCTTCAGCATGAATACCTGTTCCACATTGTTTATAGCCATCATCTCTGCATCTCAATCTGCTGCGCTAGATTTACAATGTTGTGCATCCTGTACGTAAGTGTGTTTTGGGGCTCCCTTATTTATCTCATCTGTGTGGATGCCCCCAATACTTGGGGCTCCCTTACTTTCACCCTTGAGGACCTGCAGGGCAATGTGAGACTAGATGGTCCTACCTAGTGAGCTGGTACCCTGAAGTGGGTAGGACCATTGCTAGTCTAGTCTCACTCGAGCACCTCTTGGGTTGCATCTTTGCATAGGCCTATGCATTTGATTTTGCATTCGCATCCTGTCTGTTTCTGTTCCCTTTTCCTGTCTTCCTGTAGTTTGATCATCTAAATGTATATTACATCCAGGGGTAGGTCAAATAGGCTAAAAGGATTGCCCAACCGTGACAGGAAGGGCTAAAAATAATAAGTATATCAACATCCTACTGCACTCCCCTGCAGGCTCACGAGGCTGCTGTGCGCTGCATGGTCTACAGTCATAACGAGCAGTTTCTTCTGAGCAGTGATGACAATGGAAGGGTGAAGGTGAGGCAATGCTCCTGCTCTCTTCTTACCAATTTCTGGGCAAGACAGGTTCCGTATTACGTTGTCTGCGATTGTCTGCGGGCCCGGTTGTCTGTGGGCCCGGTTGTCTGTGGGCCCGGTTGTCTGTGGGCCCGGTTGTCTGTGGGCCCGGTTGTCTGTGGGCCCGGTTGTCTGCGGGCCCGGTTGTCTGTGGGCCCGGTTGTCTGCGGGCCCGGTTGTCTGCGGGCCCGGTTGTCTGCGGGCCTGGTTGTCTGCGGGCCCGGTTGTCTGTGGGCCCGGTTGTCTGCGGGCCCGGTTGTCTGCGGGCCCGGTTGTCTGCGGGCCCGGTTGGTATTACCTTGCTCTCAGCACAACTGGTATGCATACACAAAACACAAAACACAAAACCTACTATAATATAGAGTGCGCCTAGCATAGATTGCACCTCCTACCTACTATATTCAGGTTCAGGTTGGTTTTGTTTTGCTTCAGGTTGCTTCGTTTCAGGAAAGTTTGTTTTGCAAGCGTTTCAGCCAGGCGTTGTTTTGCAAGCGTTTACCAAACGGCGTTTCAGCCAGGCGTTGTTTTGCAAGCGTTTCAGGAAAGTTTGTTTTGCAAAAGCAAAAGTTTCAGGAACCTGAGGCTCCTACCTACTATATTCTAGATTGCACCTAGCGTAGATTGAACCTACTAGAATGTAGATTGCAGCTAATATTATCTAGATTGCGTCTACTATAATCTAGAGTGCCCCTAGCATAGATTGCACCTGCTATGATCTAGATTGCACACCTAGTTCACCTAGCGTAGATCGAACCTACAATTATCCAGGGCTTTATTTTCAAATTGTTTTTTTTTCTAACTTCATGGTTTCAAGCCTCCTCCAGGGACAGCTTTATAGTGCTTTTGATAGCTTGTATAGCCTTTTATAGCTGTTTAGGGCCATTTACGGTGTGTGTGTGGGGGGGAAAGCTGCCATGCGTCGCCCCCCCCCCCCCCCCCCCAAAGGCAATATTCATCAAGTGCTCATAATGCCCCAAGTGTAGGGGGGGGCGGGGGGTACGCATGGCAGCTTCCAGCTTGCTCGATTAGCCAGCCACTGGGTCAAGCCCAAAGCCTTCAGCTGCATTGGAATGCCTTTCATATCAGGTTGCAGACGCACTCCCTAGCTTCAGGTTTGGCCCAAGGATGCGGAAGGAGAGCTGCCTAGAAGCTGCTATGCGTAGCCGGAAACAGAAACAGTGATGATGTCCCTCTAGGCATCGCAGGACATTTCCCTTGTCAGAGTCTCTTACCCATCACAGAAGCACTGATCTACTTACCTACCCCCCCCCCCCCCCCCCCCCCCCCCCCCCCCCCTCCTCCGCCAACCCAACCCAACCCCAACCCTAACCCCAAACCAACCCAACCCATCACAGAAGCACTGACCTACCTACCCCCCAACCCCAACCCCAACCCCCAACCCCAACCCCCGACCCCCAACCCCCGACCCCATCCCCCCTACCTAACCCAACTAATCACAGAAGCACTGACCTACCCCCAACCCAACCCAACCCAACCCAACCCAACCCAACCCAACCCAACCCAACCCAACCCAACCCAACCCAACCCAACCCTAACCCCAACGATCACTGAAGCACTGACCTCCCCTCCCCCCCCTGCCCCCTGTGATCATTGCCTTTTACTTGCAGCTCTTCCGACCCAACCTTGAATTGATCAACGTGTGGAACGCACATAATGAATCCTGTCGCTCTGTTTGCTTCAGCCCGACAGACAAGAAGTTTGCAACCTCCTCAGATGATTCGACCATCAAAGTCCACGACTTCTCAAAGGGACCTGAAATCACCATGACAGGTAAGTGACAGGGGTCACTCAAAGGGCCCCGAACTCACCATGACAGGTAAGCGACAGGGGTCACTCAAAGGGACCCGAAATCACCATGCCAGGTAAGCGACAGGGGTCACTCAAAGGAACCTGAAATCACCATGCCAGGTAAGCGACAGGGGTCACTCAAAGGGACCCGAACTCACCATGACAGGTAAGCGACTGGGGTCACTCAGGGACCCGAACTCACCATGTCGGGTGAGCTACAGGGTTCATGTTTTTCTGACCTGCACCCCTGGTGTTACACCCATAGCAGGTACTTGACGAAGAATTTCGGATGAGAGACTCGCCATACCTTTTAAGTTTGTCCCAAGACTTTAAAAGTTCATTTTTGGATTTTGGGTGGGTCGGTTCTGTTGTGCACTGCTAGTGCCTATCATGTGAAACGCTAGTCGGACTCCCCCGAGGTGGACTGTCAGCAGTTGGGTGCACTGTCCCCCCCCACCCCCCACCCCCCACCCGGCAACTCGTCGAGCGATTGAGCAACTCGGTGCGACCCCAGTGCGATGCGCTGCCCCCAGAACCCCACGGGGGCATTTCGGACTAGTTTAGCCGGACCCTTGCGCCGTCGTGCAGCGACGGAATGGCGACGCGTCGCAAAAGAAAACAGTGGTCGGTGTGTCAGGCACATATTATTTTGTCTTCAAGAAGCGACGTTGTACGACATAGTACGACAGAATACAACAAGCAGCCAAATTGCTGGCTGAAGCTATGCAATCAAGTTCAAGTTTAAGAAGCGAGATCCAGATACACCTGGCAACTCTCAGTGAGTGCAGCTAAGCAGCAGGATGTTGGGGTTCAGTTCACCAGTTCAAGTAAAAGAACAGAGGACAGTAAGATCACCACATGTTTCCACCTGTGATTCATATTTGTAGGGAACGGCAATATAATATCATATGACCCACCCACCCACCCACCCATTCATCCACCCACCCACCCACCCATCCACCCATTCATCCACCCATTCATCCACCCACCCACCCACCCACCCATTCATCCACCCACCCATTCATCCACCCACCCATTCATCCACCCACCCATCCACCCACCCATCCAGACACACCTGACTGCCTTCAGTGAGTGCAGCAAAGCAGCAGGACGTTGGGGTTCAGTTCACCAGTTCACTTAATAGAACAGAGGGCAGCAAGATCACCACATGTTTCCACCTGTGATTCATATTTGTAGGGAACGGCAATATGATATCATATGACCCACCCACCCACCCACCCACCCATTCATCCACCCACCCATCCAGACACACCTAACTGTTCTCAGTGAGAGCAGCAAAGTAGCAGGATTCATGTGTGTATGTTAGGGTTTACTTATAATTGTCTACCATTTCTACACCCTCACTACTGAATTTTGTCTAGGGACCGGCATATCATATGATGTTGACCAAAGGCGAGTATGTTATCATCTGATATCATACAAATTGTATCATCTGATATTGTATCTAAATGGTAATTTAAGTCTAGTCAGGCTGCTAGCATCATATGATATCATATATCATATTGCCGTTCCCTACAAATAAATAATAATTATTATTATGATTATTATTATTATAATTATAATAATAATTATTATTATTATTATTATTATTATAATAATAATAATAATAATAATAACAATAATAATAATAATAATAATAATAATAATAATAATAATAATAATATCTCCATAGGTGCCTAAGTCAAAAAACGCCCTAAGTTGGTACAAGATTGTGGTACAGAGCCGTACAGGCCCCAAAATGCTTGGAATCGAATTCTGTCTGGCCCATCTTTCGTGCAATTGTGTCAGCTACGCGCACATATATTTCCGGTCCGCATTCGCATGCGGTCGCGAGCAGCCTTGCACGGAAGGCCGTTGGCAGTACATCAGATGTGCGATAAATTGTGGTACAAATCCAGATCGCGCCAGACACGAGGCCGCGCGAGCTATTCCGAATCATGTTACCGCGGGACGAAAGGCTTATCAATCCCCTACCACAAGGTCGGAGGCTGCGCTTCAGCCTTGGCCTCAGAATTTACTCAGAGATACCAGTACAACTCGAAAATTCACCTGATCACCTCCCAATCCCACCTCCCAACTTGAGATTTCACACCCATTTCCAAAATCAAAAACTAACTTCAGATGTGGATGTTTGAAACAAAGTTGAAAACAAAGTTGTTTTTTGAATATATTTTGAAAATAAATTTGAATTTTCAAATTTCGAAATTGAATTGTTTTTAAAAAAGTTGGTCTTCGTGCTTCGAATCAAAGCTAAGACCCAAAATGAAACAATTCAGCTTGTGTAGCGTTGTACCACACTTAGGGCACCCACAATATGTAAATAATCAGTATTTTGGGGGTCTGTATTCACCCGTACTGCCCATGTACTGCCATACAAAACCTGATGTAACAATTACTTATGAGGAAAGATGTGCACAATAGGGCTACCTACTTTCATTTTACAAAAACTTGTTTTTGATAGCGATAGGCTCAGTTCCACTTCTATGTAAAATCCGTACCGACTTAGGGAGCCCCATAGTGAAAAAAATCACATGTTTTGCTTTGCCTGCTTCTCACAACCTGAGTGAACCCAACTCTGAGTATTTATATGTTGAACTGATGTGGTTAGGTAACTTATTAGCAAAAAAAAGTTTTCTTTGGACTTGTGGTAGGTGAAAACCATCCGTACCACTCAGGGTCGGACGTCGGCACTTATGGAGATAAATAATAATAATAATAATAATAATAATAATAATAATACTAATAATCTATATATATAAAGAAATCATGGCGGTCGTGGTCGTGGTCGTGGTCTGTTCCATACTAATACTAATTAGTAATAATAATAATAATAATAATAATAAAAATATTGCCGTTCCCTACTAATGTCTACCTTGAACCCTTGACAGGCCATGGTGGAGATGTTCGCAGCATTGACTGGCATCACAGCAAGGGTCTGATAGCCTCAGGCAGCAAGGATTCGCTAGTCAAATTATGGGACCCTAGAACAGGCTCGTGCATGGCCACGCTGCATGGACACAAGAATGGTTTGATGCAAGTCAGGTGGAATCAGAATGGGAATTGGCTGCTGTCTGCTTCTAAAGATCAGCTCCTGAAGGTGAGTTTGTGTATTTATTTTGTATTTATTTATATTTTGTAGTTATTTAATTGTGAGCAACTGGCTGCTGTCTGCTTTTAAAGATAAACTCCTGAAGGTGAGGTTTTGTAGTTATTTTATTTTTTTGTTATTTTGTATTTATTTCATTTTTAATAATTTGCTGCTATCTACTTCAAGGGATCAGCTCCTGAAGGTAATAGTTTTTAGTTATTTTGTACAGGGGGGGGGGACAACTTCTAACCAAAATGACCCCATTGTCCAACTTTGTAGATATCATAGAGAGAATGAAGAATCCGGTTTTATTTCTTGATTTGTGCCAGTAGAAAAAAAGTAACGGTCCTCCTAAGTTTGGGGCCGCAGGGGGGGGGGAGGGGGGGGGGCAAGGGAAAAATCTGACATTTTCAAAAAATTAGGTACTTTCCAGGCACTTTTTTCTAGCCCTCAGAATGACATGGGAGTGGAACTAGGGTGTTCCTCTACTAAATACCAGTCCAAAAATGCTTTTGGGGGAGAGACCCACCACATATTTTGCTCAGGGCACATGGGGGGGGGGGGGGGGGGGGGGGGGGGATCCAGGGTCTCTCTCTCTCTCTCTCTCTCTCTCTCTCTCTCTCTCTCTCTCTCTCTCTCTCTCCTCACACAACGCCCTAACCAACCCTTGTACAACCACGTACAAAGCGAGACCTCATTCTTCTTTTTCCCTTCCGGCACTGTGCGTCTGTTTTCGTTCTGGTGACTAGTGCTACTTGATGTTATTTGATGGACCCACAATCAAAGGGCACTACCTGCGACAAGTGCGGTAAACAATTGCTTAGCGGTGACCACGGAAACTTAGAGCGCCTTCAGAATTCTCTTGCATGCTTGGCTGATTATTTAATGCCTGATTGAAGCTTGGATCGAAGGCCTGATTATTGAAGAATATTGAAGGTGGGCACACTAGGGGCCAAGGGGCCCTGACCCACAACCCCCACCAAACAATGTAACATTGATGATGTTGATTTTCTATGTTTAAAACATTCCCAATGGTCTCTATACCAACCTCAATGGATAGGCCTTTGAAAACCCTGTAAGAGGAGCCTAATTAGACACCATTACACTTAGTGGTTGCTGAGATAGTGACTGTGCAGTGGGTTCCGGAGCCGGGGGGGGGGGGTATTTTTGCCATACATTGCCCCAAAAAGCTGTATAAGGCTAAAAAGCGAAAAAGCTATATAAAGCTATAAAACGTTGTCCTCGGAGGAGGCCGAAAACCATAAAAACGAAGCTAGAAAAAAACTTTCAGATTTGAAAATTCAGCCCTGAATCAGCTCCTGAAGGTAAGATTTATAGTTACCAACCTCAATGCAGCATAGACTCCACTGTTACACCAGTTACACTGATATGCAAAGATACCTAAGGGTCCGGCTTCGACCAAGGCCTCCGTCTCACGCCACCTGCGCATGAACCCGCGACGTGGGCTTGTCACCTCGGTTTGATCAGGGCGGCCAGGATGTTTTTTGTGTGGCCTCTGTTGGTGTATGTGTGTGCGTTAGGGTCCAGGGGTGGTGGTGCTTGTGTTTGCTGGAGTGGGTCCCTGTGTTCTCTGTCCCGAAACCTATCCCATCCCTCAACCGGAGGTTTCACTGTCACATGATTGGGACTGAAGCAGTGTGTTGCAATGTAGGTGGGGAAATTCACGTATCCAACCAACACATACATTCATACACATACACATACATACACATACATATACACATACAAACATATACGTACATACATACACATACACACGTACACATACACATGCATAAATCCAGCCTTAGTGTTTTTCTCCCCAGTGCCACTTTGTTGGTTAAGCGATTTATGCGGCAAGGAATCATTGAGCCTCAAGCATCCCAGGGACATCCCAGTGCCTTTTTTTCATAATTCTTGAGGCCAAGTTGGTAGCCACAAGTACCGACCCAAGCCTCACTCTGTGCTTTGCGCTCCGCGGGGCTCAGGGGGCAGCGCGTCGCACTGGGGTCACATCGAGTCGCTTAATCGCTCGACGCGTTGCACGGGGAGGGGGGGGGGGGGGGGGGTGCACTGCCCCCAGTGGGCAGTGCACCCAACGGCTGCCGGTGATTGTGACGGTTTTGTAGCAACTTCTGTAGAGCCCGAAGCGCTTGGCGCGAAGTGCAACTTGTCTTAAGGGGGGTCCGGGGGCACGACAGCCGATTCTATGAAAGGCAAACAAGGATCTTGAAACAGTCTGAATCTTGATGTGTCCTAACACTAACACTAACACTAACACTCACTCTCCTCTCCCTTGTGGACAGGTGTTCGATGTGCGAATGCAGCGAGAGGTGGGCACATACCGAGGCAACACACGCGATGTTATGTCGTGTTGCTGGCATCCGGTTCATGAAGAACTCTTCGCCTCTGGCTCTCACGAGGGTACTATCTCCTTCTGGATGGTATCTCGCAGCGAAGTGCAAGCTCAGTTGTTGGGGGCTCATGAGCGTGAGGTGTGGTCCCTGGCATGGCATCCTATCGGCCATATGCTAGCTTCAGGTGAGAAATCAAGTATCACTGTTCAGTTGGCGGTCGGCCCCAGTGAAAGCAAACGGGCTGGCCCCCTCAGCCTCACGCCTCGTAATAAAGCGTACCATGTATTTATTTGTACTTATAGGGGCCCATTATTTATTAGTTAGGGGCCCATGAGCGTGAGGTTTGGTCTCTGGCATGGTATCCTATTGGCCATATGCTTGCTTCAGGTGAGAAAACTAGTGTTCAGTTGGTGGTTGTGAGCCGTGTTCTAATATCACCTGGGGATGTTGGGGAGTGTGTGGGAGTGTACTGGATGTGAGCTGTGTCTTCACACCACATGGAGAAAACAACTGTTCAGTTGGTGGTTGCCCCCAGTGAAAGCAAACAGGCTGCCCCCCTCAACCACACGCCTAGTAATAAGGCATACTACTGTTTTTTATAATTTATATACTTTTCAGTTGGTGATTGGCCCCAGTGAAAGCAAACGGGCTGGCCCCCTCAACCTCACGCCTCGTAATAAGGCTTACTATTTATGTATTGTATTTATTTACTGTTCAGTTGGTGGTTGGCCCCAGTGAAAGCAAACGGGCTGGCCCCCTCAACCTCACGCCTCGTAATAAGGCTTACTATTTATGTTTTGTATTTATTTACTGTTCAGTTGGTGGTTGGCCCCAGTGAAAGCAAACGGGCTGGCCCCCTCAACCTCACGCCTCGTAATAAGGCGTACCATTTATTTGTTTTATTTATTTACCGTTTAGCTTGTGGTTGCCCCCAGTGAAAGCAAACGAGCTGCCCCCCTCAACCTCACGCCTTGCAAGAAGGCATACTATTTATGTTTTGTATTTATGTACTGTTTAGTTGGTGGTTGGCCCCAGTGAAAGCAAACGGGCTGCCCCCCGCAACCTCACGCCTCGCAATAAGGTGTACTATTTATTTATTGTATTTATTTACTGTGAAGTTGTAGGAAACAAATGTTGGATCTTGATGTAGGACGGAGTAATTGTGTTGGTGTTTGGGTTGTTTTGCACTGTTTCTTTTTTGGGCTACGCGTAGCAGCTTCCAGGCAGCTCCCTTTCCCTGTCCTTGATCCAAACCTGAAGCTAGCTTGTGCGTCTGGAAGACGACATGACAGGCATTCCAATGCAGCTGAAAGCTTTGTTCTGTACCCTGTGGCTGGCTAGTGGAGCTGACTTGTAGCTTCCATGCGTAGCCTAAGCAAGAAACAGCGTTCCTTTGTTTTCTGTCATGGCATCGTTATCTTGTTGCATTTTCTTTACTGTCTGGGTCTGCTAATGTTGCGCTTCTGATTCTGGTTGCGTTGATCCACAACCTGTTTTGCTTGCTTGAAAGTTCAGGTAGACATGAGTAGAGAACGCCAATATAACATCAAATGATATCATGTCATCAAATGATGTCATATGATGCCGACAGTCTGATTAGTCTAAAGTTACCATTTACATACAATATCATATGATGTGCAATCTGGATGGTGCAATGTGTATGATAGTAACCTCACATTTGGTCAACATCATATGATATGCCGGTCCCTAGACATGAGACATTTGGTATTGCAAGGTGGTGGGGTGCCTGACCTCCTTTCCTCTCGGATTGATGCTGTTTTGTTCTTGGCATGGTCTGTCATGGTCTCATGTCTAGGGAACGGCAAATCATATGATGTTGACCAAAGACGAGTATGATATCATATGATATCATACAAAAATCATACGGTTTAATATCATATGATATGATGGCCTTGGCCAAAGTTACCTAGTCAGACCGCCGGCATCATATGATATCATATGATATCATATTTCCGATCCCTACTCATGTCGTGGTCCGTATGTTATTCCCCAATGTTTTTCCCCAACCTCGCCAATCAGGTGGCCAAGATCAAGCCACTAAGTTTTGGTGCCGAACCCGCCCTGGTGATATTTGGCGCGATCGCCAGCAGCGCGATGAGGATGCTGGTTCTGTGACTGCAGCAGTTGCTGCCCTAGCAGCTCTGACGGGGGGTGCTGGTGGAGACTCGGAGGCAGTGGCAGCAGTGGCGCGACCTGCAGTCATTCCTGGCATTGGCCAAGTGCAGACGACTGCAGTAGCTGGTAAGGTTCAGCCTGGGGATGGGGTGGGGGGGGATAGGGTGGTGTGTGGTGGGGGGGATGGGGGGCAGTTGCTGCACTAGAAGCTATGTCAGAGGCCCTGGGGGAGAGGCAGTGGCAGCAGTGGCGAGACCTGCAGTAACTCCTGGTATTGGCCAGGTGCAAACGACTGCAGTCGGTGGGAAGGTTCACCCTGGGAATGGGGTGGTGTGGTTTGTGGTGGGGGGGTGGGGGCAGTTGCTGCACTAGCAGCTCTGACGGGAGGCGCTAGGGGAGACTCAGAGGCAGTGGCAGCAACGAATGGCAGTCATTCTTGGGGTGGGGGGCAGATTTGTTTTTTGAATTGGGCCCCCCAGCCCAAGAACGCGGGCCAAATTGCCTGTGTCTAAAAGTGAAGATAATTAGTTTGGGTCTTCTCATCACGCCTAGACACTGCTTGCGGTTACTGATTTCTGTGTGTGATACGTCGCCATTCCGTCGTTGCATGGCAACGCAACAGCTAAACTAGTCAGAAATGCCCCCCCCCCCCCCCCCCCCGAAGAAAAAAAACTTGGCCCCTGTGTGCGTTTCCTAGTTGTTTGGTTCAGCTGAAGGAGGTTGACCACTCTTGGGAAATTGCTGTATATGCAAACATAGACATGGTTCGAATGGTACGAATGGTACGATTGGTACGAATGGCACAAACGGTACTAATGGCACGAATGGTACGAATGGCACGTTTGGTACGAATGGCACGGTTGGTACGAATGGTACGATTGGTACGAATGGCACAAATGGTACGAATGGCACGAATGACATGAATGGTACGAAAGGCACAAATGGTACGAATGGCATGAATGGTACGAATGGCACGATTGGTACGAATGGCACGAATGGTACGAATGGTACGATTGGTACGAATGGCACAGACGGTTCGAATGGCACGAATGGTACGAATGGCAAGACTGGCACGAATGGCACGAATGGCAGAAATTGTTTGATAGGGACAAATGGCACGATTGGTACAAATGGCAAGAATAGTATGAATGGCACGAATGGCAGCAAAAATTACAACTCGTACCTTTGCCTCATTGTAGCTTATTAAGGGTAGCAAGGCAGCGAATTCCTTCAACAAAGGGCATTAAAGGCATTTGCTTCAAGCCAAGGAAGGCATTAGCGCCAAGGGCCAACGGCAACTAAACAAACTTTGTCGTGTCACCATACTACAACATGTTCAGATAACCTTGATGCCTCCTTTCTGGCGGAGCCCCCTCTTCAAGGGGACGGGAGCCCCCAGGGTCACCCCGTTGACCGTGCGTGTGACCGTCTGACCGTCTGACCGAGACGAAGCCTGACACGTCAGCCAACTGTCTTGTAACTAACTCACTTCCGTTGCCACCTGTCGCTCCATTGCGAACACTCTCCGCCATTTTTTAGCGTCGCTTGTGACGCTGCATAGAACTTGTCCCTGCATGGTAGCATGTCCCTACACAGCTGATGTTGACCCTACCCTTCATTGGTGGTGGGGCGTGGCGTGGCTTTCCACCTAGCCACGCCACCAAGCTACACCACCAAGCCACGCCACCATCCAACAAACCAAGCAACACCACCAAGCTATACCACCAAGCTACACCCCCCTTACCAACCCCAAACACATCACAACCCCCTTCCCCCCCCCGACCGCAACCACCAACACATCACATCACACCCAACACAACACAACACAACACAACCCCCAACTCATCCCAACTCATCCCAACCCCCCCAACCCAACCTCTTCCGCTGCAGCGCTCCCACTGCCTGTGCCCCAGCTTCAAATGCCACTGCCCCCTAAGCAACATCCTCGCCAACAGCAGTCTGATGGGCACCGAGGAAGGCAGCAAGGCCGAGGTGGCCCTGGGCGAGGTGCTCCCTTTGGGGATAGGCAAGGGCCACCTGCCAATCGAGAGGGCGGAGCGGCAGATGGTGGCGATGGGGGAGGGAGAGGCCAAGGTTGGCCTGGTGGCCTGGCTGAAAGGCATGGGCCGTATGGTCGAGGAGATGGAGGCCCTGGGTTTGGGGACAGACCTGGACCTGGGCAGTTTGGTCGTGGAGAAGGAGGGCGGGGAGATAGAGGCCCTGGGTTTGGTGATAGACCTGGACCTGGGCAGTTTGGTCGTGGAGAGGGAGGGCGAGGAGATGGAGGCCCTGGATTTGGGAACAGACCAGGACCTGGGCAGTTTGGTGGTGGAGAAGGAGGGCGAGGAGATGGAGGCCCTGGGTTTGGTGATAGACCTGGACTTGGGCAGTTTGGGCGAGGAGGAGGAGGGCGGGGAGATGGAGGCCCTGGGTTTGGGGACAGACCTGGACCTGGGCAGTTTGGTCATGGAGGAGGAGTGCGAGGAGATGGAGGCCCCGGGTTTGATGATAGACCTGGACCTGGGCAGTTTGGTCGTGGAGGAGGAGGGCGAGGAGATGGAGGCCCTGGGTTTGGTGATAGACATGGACCTGGGAAGTTCGGTCGTGGAGAAGGAGGGCGAGGAAGAGGGGGTGGAGGGTGGGGAGACTGGGGAGGGCGGGGGCGAGGAAATGGAGATGGGGGACAAGGTGAGCAGAGTTGGGACATGAATCAGGGCGGGCCTCCAGGTGTAGTCCCTCCCCCCCCTAATTTTGGGGGCTCAGTTGGATACAAGCGTCAACGGGAATCAGACTCAGACTTCCCCCAGGACCCACACCAGGGAAGACCCAACTTTCGGCGTGGAGGCGGTGCCCCACCTTCGCCCCCATTCGGGGCTCAAGGCAACTGGCCACAGCGGCATGAAGCTGATTTTGAGCCTCCTGTTGGCCCTGGACGCAATCCACGCCAGTGGAACGATGGGGGTGGGGGGGGGCAAGGGGGGCAGCATTCAGGTGGTCGCCAGGGTAATTGGGGCACAGGTGGGGGGCGGGGGGGGAGAGGTCCCTCACACAATTTTGGACGAGGTGGCCCTCGGGACGGTGGCCCATGGGAAGGTGGCCCTAGGCAAGGTGGCTCTCGGGAGGGTGGCCCACGCGAAGGAGGCCCTCAGGAAGGGGGCCCTCGGGGAGGTGGCCCTTGGGAAGGAGGCCCTCAGGAAGATGGCCCTTCGCAAGGTGGCTCTCGGGAGGGTGGCCCTCGTGAAGGTGGCCTTCTAGAAGGAGGCCCTCAGGAAGGTGGTCCTCGGGGAGGTGGCCCTCGGCAAGGTGGCCCTAGGCAAGGTGGCCCTAGGCAAGGTGGCTCTCGGGAGGGTGGCCCTCGCGAAGGAGGCCCTCAGGAAGGTGGCCCTCGGGGAGGTGGCCCGCAGGAAGATGGCTCTAGGCAAGGTGGCTCTCGGGAGGGTGCCCCTAGCGAAGGTGGCCCTCGGGAAGGTGGTCCTCGGGAAGGAGGCCCTAGTCAAGGTGGCTCTCGGGAGGGTGGCCCTCGCGAAGGTGGCCCTAGGCAAGGTGGCTCTCGGGAGGGTGGCCCTCGGGAAGGCGGCTGGCCCTAGGCAAGGTGGCTCTCGCGAGGGTGGCCCTCGGGAACGTGGCCCTAGGCAAGGTGGCTCTCGGGAGGGTGGCCCTTGGGAAGGTGGCTCCAAGCAAAACTAGGACGCAAGCAGCTTGTGGGAAGCACTTCCTTGCATAACTCCTTTTAGCTTGCTTCTCAAGGTGCATATCCATTTCATGTTATTGGGAGGTGCATCGAAACAAATATACAAGGTACCTATCTAGATGGCATTTGGTCTCAATGAGGTGTTCCATACACGTTCTTACATAGGCTAGATTTGTAACGGGAGAAATCCCGTTCCAGGCCCAATACCGGATTGGATCCTTGGCTCCCGACCGGGACCCTTCAGCTCGAGTAACAAGTAACAAACCGCCGAGGTGAGAGTTTCGGTATGAGAAGTGCCTGTACTCTTCCAGAATAACTAGTTACACACTAGTTGGTTATGGTGAGTTAGATGAGGTTAGGGTTAATACAACGGCCCTCCTGGACCGTTAGATAAGGTCGGTACTTCCCGTAGTACAGTACCGCTCCCTCTATTACCGCAGAGTCACACTTAGGGTTGACTAAAGGACACGGCAGCTCCAGATCGAGGCTCTTACATGCTTCACTAGACTAAGTTCCACCTTATAAGATTTGGCCATCCAAGCATGATCCAAGCTGGCTTATTATTAGACTGTATTGACCTCAGTTGGATTTAATTGATTGTTGCCGGAACTTTATGCGAGTCCCTTCCAGTATGCACCAACCAATTCTGAGGGCAATTTCTGGTTAGACCGACCTTAGTTTTCCAGTATCCGGCTCAGCTTTGTAGCTGAATAGCTTTCATAGTTACTCGTGCCCATTAGTTTCTGAACAGTTGGAACTTCATCTTCCTTGACCTCCCCCCCCACCTATCAGTGGATACCCCCAGTTCTGGTTCGATATTTTGTAAAACAAATGCCCCCAAAATGTGCCCCCAAACCTGCCCCAAATAAAGTGGGGGGGAAAAACGGAAGATAAAAAGCAGAAGTGCTGGCTAAGCCTAAGCTTTTTTGGAAACAAAGGAAAGGTGCTGTACGGTATTCAAAAATGCCCCCCAAAGTGCAATGGAAAGGTAAAAACAGAGTCCTAGTATTGCCAGCAAATTCCAGGAAGGCCTTTGTCCTACCCTACATAGAATACAACAGCAGGTGTGTTGGAAGTCGAGGCTTGGAGGGACATACAAGACCTGCATCCATTGATGAAGGCCCAAGTCAACAAAACACGACAACCCATCCATACTTTCATAGCCTTGCAAATATATAGTATCAGCCAACATTGTGCAGACGTTTTATGGAAGCACACCCCGGGTCGATGACCGGGGACCAGCACACCGACCGTGCCCCCCCTCATTTTAAAGTCTTGCCAGTTACTTTGTGTTAGTGCTCCCAGACCGGGGTGAAAACCCCCGTAGTACAGTGCACTGGCATAATGTGGCCATGGTGCTTGCATCGGCAGTTATTCTTCTCAAATTTTCTTTTCTTTTCAATGTGGTGGTCTTCCGGTGACTATAGCTAGCTCCGGCTTACGCTGTGGTGTCCTTAACATCACGTCCTGTGAGTAACTGTATTACATGGATGTAACAATTTAAATTTCAATCTCAGCCAACAGGGGAGGGGTATGGAGTTCGAGTACACCTGGTTTTATTTTCAGCATGTAACTCATGTGCAAACCTTACTATTGGATATCGTAACAGTGTATCAACCACCGGTCCACCACATTTCTCAGCTTATATATTTGATGAAATGGCGAATCCTGAGGAATTGGAGGGGGCATGCTACCTCAAGAAATTGGCGCGCTTGACCCTGCGTTTTAATATCTTTCGGTACCCAGCGCTACCCCCCCGCGGTACCCCTGAGCCGAGGCTGCGGGGTGCCCCGAAGGAAATAGGAAGGATGCTGCCGAAATCATAGCATTTCGAATATCTGCGCTGATCTACAGTCGACAGAACGTTTCACGCTTGCCATTACTCGTGTGAGTGATGATCGAGGGCGCCTGCAACTGTTCGTAACTGCGGTTACGAAGGGTTTTATCACGTTTTAATATTTCCGGTACTTGATTTCCTCGCGGCCACAGCTGTTTTCCCGAACCATGCTGGCCGGAATGCACACCACCAAAGCCACGCCTTTCCCATGCGAACGATATTTTCCAAACTATTCCGCTCAGGCTCGGTCAAATTACCGCAAGCCCAGTCGAGATCAAACCCTGAATCGTAACCCTAGCTGGCGTCAAACTCCTATTT
This sequence comes from Chlamydomonas sp. ICE-L, assembly GCA_013435795.1. NCBI lineage: Eukaryota > Viridiplantae > Chlorophyta > Chlorophyceae > Chlamydomonadales > Chlamydomonadaceae > Chlamydomonas > Chlamydomonas sp. ICE-L. The sequence continues at coordinate 159,267,321 of JACBWV010000610.1, read as the reverse complement.
TGCTTGCTTCTTCTTTCCGCGTGTGACGTTGGATGATGAGACAAAGGTGCTGAACTCGTGCCATCCAGGCAGCACACCACACACACACCACGCAAGATGCCATGTGAACATCCTGATTACACGAAATGGATTTTCTTCGGAAACGCATCGGCCATCGCTGTTGGGGCGGGTTACTTGGCGTACTAGTACCTCTTGTGTGAGGTGCGAATAATAACTAATAAGCACACATCCTGCTGCGATTGATTTTGACCACAAGTGTGTTTTCACCGCTGCGCGTGCTTTTGATCCCGGTGGGCTGAAATGACCGCTTGATGGGTTCTTTCTTCCGTCCTTCTATCCTTTCTTTCCGTGATTCAACCAGAACGAGAGAAGAGAAGGAAAGTGAAGAGGAGTTTGACGCCAGCTAGGGTTGCGATTCAGGGTTTTACCTCGACTGGGGCTTGCGGGATTCGGACCCGCGATTCCGCACAGCTATTTCTAACCGCTGACGGCTTACCACGCCGATTTGGCGTACTGCTTTCTGTTATCCCGTCACTTGTCCATCAACGCAGAAACGCGCGTGCTTTTCCCTAACTGCTATTTTTGCTTTGTGAAGCATTCAGCTCGTTTTCAAATAGAAATACTTTAAGATGGTGAGTGTCAGACTGCTCGAATGCTTAATGCGCACCTAATGTTGATTCAAGCTCACGTGATGATCGGATGAGCGATGCGCGGTTAATAGAAGCCTGCTATCTTGATGTCGAGACTACAAATAGGTTCATCGGCCTACACATTAATGTTGTCCATCAGTCCGTTCATGATTGGCTGTAATGATCATCTGTTCTGCTTCTACTTCTACTTCTTGTTCTCCAAAATAATAAGCAAACCCTACTGCCATGTTGATCAACTCTTGCAGGGAAACTGGTGAGTTGTCTGCAAGCTGCACTCTTCTGTTCGCTGAGCTTTGGTGTGCGATGCGAGCAACTCGCAAAGCTACAAGCAGGCTATCATTTCCATGTAGAAGCACGTCGGATGTTGAATAACCGACGGCAGCGGTAGTGGGTCTCAGGGGCTACTAGTTTCCTTGGACCCTAGTTCCCATACGGCTTCATGTATACATGAATTGCCCGCCCGCCCAATCTCCTATCCGCGAGCTGCGAGCACCAGTTGTGGCGCGTTTACCTGGGCCGTTTATGGACCTGGACTCCCAATCATATTTGCTTCCCTGATCCACGTGACATCTTACTTGTCCAACCTGAAGAGCTCGACTTTATCATGCTGCTCATGATGGCGATGCTCTTCCTTCCTTATTGTTTGCTCGTCTTTCAGTTTCCACTTGCTCTTGCACCTAATTTGTTGCTAGCTAAGAAACTTTGTGACTGTCAGAAAACAGTATGTTGTAGACTTTCTACTCGGAGTTTGTGGTATGCTTTCCCAGTCCTGACTGTCTTACTGTCTGTGTGCTGTTTGTAGCCTTGGAGGACCTTCCGAGAAGTATGAGGAGGGCAAGAAGCCCAACGTGAAGCGACTTTCGGGCACCAAGACTGATGCGACAACTGCGGTGCGTTGTAGAGAGCATGCATTGACAGTAATTTCATTCTTGCCTTCCGCTGCAACCCGGAACTAATTGGTAGTACTAATTGGATGAATCATTCTAGCCACAAGGTATAGACATGATAAGGCATTGATGCAATTATACTTGGTGGGTTTAAGAACAGGATAATTACCAGACACGAACCCCTCAGATATGGCCGGTTTGTGCCGTTGTTATGTCCTTGCATGTGATGAGTGTGCGTTGAGCATGGGATGCTGCTGTGTGTGACGCCTCACCCTGCTTCCCTTACACAGGCTGCCGTCAATGATATCGCCCGCAAGAGTGCATTGGTTAGGAACTCAACTAACCCAGCAAAGAAGGATGCCGCCCCTACAGATATGTTGTCAGCCATCAACGACGAGTGGTAAGATAGTTGACATATCAGTATATCAATGTGTCTGGTCCTTTGTATTCATACTTTGTGTGTTGCTGCTAGGGGATGCAGTTTGTGTGTTCTAAATCTGGAAAATATGCTACTGCGTGCACTTGAACCAGCTGTTAGCATCTTTATGTGTTTAGCTTGTGACTAGGCCGCCTAAGGCGGTCCAAGTACGTTACCTACAGGCAACCCCTTGGGGGTGGTGGACTGTCTTAGGCGGAATGGGCTTGGAAGCAGCCATTCTACAATGCAAGCAAGGTCAAAAGCTGGATTCTATAACTAAGCTGCAGCACTGTTAGTGCTGTTTTAGTTCAGCCGGTGGGTTGTTCACCATTCCGCTGCACTATACACCTGCTATGTGTGTAAGGCGGCCCCAAATGGCCAGTATGCTTGGAAACAGATGATGATAAGCCTGAGCAGGAAACGTGGTATCTCTGTCTGTCGTAAAACTATCTGACATCGCTGCCCCTCCTGGCCTTCGTTTTTTTGCGGAGCTTCCCCTTTTTGGAGGCGGGAGCCCTCAGGGCCACCCCGTTGTCCTTTTGTTTGTTTGTGCGACCGCCTGCCGGAGATGAAGCTTTACACGTCAGCCGACCGTCTCGAAAGTTACTGGCTTCAGTCCGCTCGATTCCGTTGCCAATTTTCGGTGTTGCTTGCGACGCTGCCTAGAACTTGTTTGTGCGACGCGTCACAAATTAAGGGACTCGATGCTACCCCAGTGCAATGCGCTGCCCCCAAAACCCCGGAGCCTGGGTTTCGTGTGTGTGGGTGGGTGGGGTGGGGGGGGGGGTCTGACTAGTTTAGCTGGACCCATGTGTCGCCATGCAGCGACGGAATGGCGATTTGTTGTAAAAAAAAAACAGTGCTCCTGGCTGGAGTAGGCGAGGCCTCAAAAATTTCAGTCAGGCCAATCAATTTTTTCTGAGAACGGGGCTGTAATGGCCAGGAACATGGCGATATTTGGAGATACTTTTCTGGTCATTCTGAGCACCTCATTTAGGGGGAGGGGTGGGGGTGGGGGTGGTCAGCCCTCCTCAGGTTTTGTAGGTGTGGTTTTTTTCTTCTACTCCCGCTCCTGGCCTGATAAATGTCAGTAACCACTCCACTCAACAACGATAAAGGTCAGTAACCAACTAACCACTCCCTCATCAATGAGCCCTCTAGTATCCCCTCCCAGAGAAGTTGACTTGTGATTTCTAAAGAACCCGGAGCTATGCTGTTTGTGCAGTCACTTGAATTCTAACTTGAACTTGGTTACATGGCTATTTGTACAGTCACTTGAATACTAACTTGAACCTTTCTATTTGTACAGTCACTTGAATACTAACTTGAACCGTGTACTTGTGCAGTCACTTGAATACTAACTTGAACCTGCTACTTGTGCAGTCACTTGAATACTAACTTGAACCTGCTATTTGTACAGTCACTTGAATACTAACTTGAACCTGCTATTTGTGCAGTCACTTGAATAATAATTTGAACTTGGTTACATGGCTTCAGCCAGAAATTTGGCTGCTTGCCCTCTTTGGTAGTAAAATTACATTTACCAGGAAAAAATTAAACGCGAAAAAACCATTACACAAAAATACCAACCACCCCCCTTCGGCAATTATGCAGGCATGACAGGAAGTCTGAAGGGCCCCCTGCTGCACCGGTGGAGGAGGCTCCCAAGGCCTAAATATCCAAGGGTTGGAAGGGTGGTGTACCTCAGCCTAAAGCTTCATTTTGCTCTGTATATATTTTCTTCTACTCTCTGTGGTTGAGGTATTCATTGGATCAGGGGACAAGCCAGCCCACGATGGTGTCTTCCTATGTTTCTTAAATACTCAGGGGTTATCTTAATTTAAAGGATTTGTTAGAGGACCCCTCCCGGATGTTATGGAGCGGGCTTATCTTGGGTGGAGCAGGTTAATCTTGCACTGTTTCTTTGTTAGCTATGAGTACCAGCATCTAGGCAGCTCCATTCACCCATCCTTGGGCCAAACCCAATGCTGGCAGCTGCATTGGAATGCCTGTCATTTCAGATTTCAGGCACACCAGCCAGCTTCAGGTTTGGCCCAAGGGTGGGAGGAAGGAGCTGCCTAGAAGCTGTTCATTGTAGTTAAAAAAATAAACAGTGTTATCTTGGCCTGTGACGTAAAGTAATTTTGGTTTGCATCCTTTGTCCTTGGATGATGCTACCTATAATGATTATCATGTTCCTAGTGCCTGGCAGTGGTGGTGATGAGTTTTGGTTACTCGACTTGCCTTTGTGGTGTGCAACCTGTGTGCGATATATTTATTACTGTAAGCGGGAGTATGACAAAAAAATGGGGGAGACCTATCCCTAAAAAATCTTGCGGAGCCCCCCCCCCCTCCCCCCCCCCCCCCCTAAATGAGGTGCTCAAAATGACCTGGAAAATGTCTCATAATATCGCCATGTTACATGCCATTTAAACCCCATTATCAGGAAAAATCGATAGGGAGAAGTAAAAACAACCTTTGTCCTGTCCGCCTGGTTGCTCTTGGACTTTAACTTAGTTACATAGCTTCAGTCAGCAATTTGGCAGGTTGCCGTCTTCGGCAGTATGAAAAGTCCCAGAACAACTCTCAGGCGGCATCACCAAACAGTTGACTTACTGAGACTGTAGACCTTTGTTCAGGAGGCCGCGTTCTCTGTCACCGACGCAAAGTCGAAGGGTCTGTTGCGTTGCAGGATGCAACGTGGGGAGGGTCCGTTGACCAGAAAGAAGGGTCCGTTGCGTCGCAGGACGCAGGCTGTACAACTGATTGCGTCTCAGGCAGCAGAGCTGGGGGTTCTCCTGACGTACCCTGGTTCTCAGCTCTTGGTTACATGGCTCCAGTCTGATGAGGGCTTCTTGAACTTGAACTTGGTTACATAGCTTCTGCCAGCAATTTGACCGGTCGCCGTATTTGGCAGTAAAAATATTATTATTAGGAAAATGTAAACTCGAACAAATCACTTTTTCTATTCATTTTTCCATTTTTTCTTTTCCTCAAGAGGTTGAGGACTTCAGGTTACTTGCCGTTTTCGGCAGTCAAACACAAAATATCCAGCAAACCGTCAACTGAAGCGTGACAGCCAGCAGCAACTTAATTCGTTGCTGTCCGTGCCCCCAGGATTAGCCAGATTGGTTTAGGGGCAAACTAAAAGAAACAATTATTCAACACCGGCATTCTATATGTAAGGGAGCGAGGCGGCGAGGCCTATTAATGAGAACGGCTTACATGATGATCACTCGCGATCGTTGTAAATCTGCAATGCCATCACTTTGCCAGTGTCTGATACTCTGATATATTAGTAGGATATATATTAGTAGGATATGGCGATGTTCCATTGCTCGAATCCTCGAATTCACAGGATAAATTCTAAATTTCTAAATTTCTAATTTTCTAATTTTCTACTATTTAATAAGTCTTAAAGTTAGTAACTATTAATAGTTCAAACCTTAGCTGAATAGCAATAACTTATCAAACCCGATATATATTAGTAGGATATAGCATTATTAACATACGAGTTGTCTATTACTTCCTAATATCCAACTTCCTGTATAAATCAATCGATAGCGCTTCACAGTTTTGATGGGATTTCATGATATCTATCTCAGTTGCATACCGGTATACTCAGATCAGAAAGAGCATGTACCTACAACAGGAAATAATGGGAAATGAAAGAAAGGAAGAAAATGATTTGTTCGCGTTTACATTTTTCCTGGTATTTATTATTAATGCTTAAAACAGCGAGCAGCCAAATTGCTGGCTGTATGTCTTAAGGCGAGGCCAAATTTGATCTGCTCACGTGGCACAACAACAAAGTAATTCAAGGCAATGATTTGGGAGTTGGTTTTTCGAACAAAATCGGACTTCGGACTTCATATCTCAATTTTAACGTGGAATATGAGATTTTGCCCGAGAACAAATACGAAGTCTGACCTAGTGACCTCTGATTCTCTGAACCCAATTCAACCCCTGAATTTATATTGAATATATATATTATGTATGTAAATACCGGTATATATACATACACAATATATATATATGGTTGAGCTCGTTGAACCAAAGAAGGGGCTGGGTTTGAATCCATACGGATGCGCTCTACTGTTAGCGGTCGCTATCAACGGCCATGGTATCTTTGTCCAGGTGAAGTAGCAGCCCGTTCTCTACCGCCGTAAGATGGGGCTCCCTAAATACCACGCCCCACCAGGCGTTGTCATACTTTTTTTTATCACTAGCAGGATCACGTTGCCACATTGATTTGTCAAGCTCACATCCTTGTATCTGTGCTTTCTGAGTGGCAAGAATGCACGTATCTTACAGTCCAGGGATAGGCCAAATAGGCTGAAGGGACTTAACCATCCGCGATAGGATGAGTTAAAAAAGAAAAAGCATTGATGAATTCGAGGGGGGGGGGCAAGAATAAAGTTTGCAGACCGCATGTTCGGAAATTATTTCCCCCCCCCCCTGATCACCCACCTACCCCCCCCCCCCCCCCCCCCCCCCCCCCCCCGAGGCTTCATATCTGGAGCATGAGCATCATCTCGTCAAGACCTTTCCAACCATACAACCAGGGGGGGGGCAGAAAGACAGATTTTGGACCGCACCTTCGATATGGTGTCCGATTCAGATGGGAGTTGGAATTGTGGACGTTTCATACAAAAAGAGGGGGAAAATAAAGTTGGCTAAAAGTTTTTTTACCCCCCACCCCCACCCCCACCCCCCCCTCCTAAAACCCAATTACCTCACCCTACCCCCCCTAAAATGGGGGTCATTTGAAAGATCTTTTAAAGCCCATTTCAGTTATGCTCTTACATCTTTCATGGGGTTACCCAAACGTGATTTATCGCGAAGTTAAGATTTGGGCCGCTTTGGTTGAAAAAAACTTTGGACCCCTCTAACTTTTGTACAACTTTATTTTTGCCTCAAAAAAAAACTTTATTTTATTTTATATAGTTTGAGGATAGGCTCTATCCAAAGCGAAGGTGCAGTACGGCAGCTTTTTTCTTGCCCCCCCCTCGCATACAACCAAAAACAAAAAATATCAAGTTTGGAAAAAGTTATTCAGGTTTCAGTATTTGTACAACTTTCTTGGGTAGCTCAGTAGTCAGCGCCCTTGGAGGAGATCACCCAGGTATGAAAAGGACTGGAGGCGTTATTTGTCTGTCTATCTATCATTATCACCATCATTGTCATGTTTTTATTTGACTCAAATTGTATTATAGAGCCTGAGGGTCTGCTTGGGTGTGGTGGGGGTGGGTGGGGTTGATTGTGGGTGGGTGGGTGGGGGAGGAGAGTGTGAGAGGGGGGGGGGGGGGGGGGGGGGGGGGGGGGGGGGGGCTAGACCCCAGGCTCGACTGCTTTAGGAACCTCGCTAGGGCCCAGAATTCAGAACGCGCATACGAACACGCGCGCGTTTTTCAGCCTAACCGCCGCTCGTGCGACGCTGGGCGCGAAGGTGTAGGCGATGTCCAGCCTGGCATCCAGCCTGGATGTGCCTTCCTGGGCACCCACCAATTACACACTGGGTGTAACAGACTAACGATTGCAGATTCGTACTCGTGTCGTCGAGCCTTCTCGATTTTGCTCTTGACGCTCGAAAATTCGCACTGGCAAGAAAGTTACACGAAGTACAAATAAAGTTGGGAAAACGGTCGGACCCCCCCCCCCCCCTCCCCCCCCCCCCCCTCCCTCTATCTCGGCCGTCCGTGGGTGTATCGAGTATCGACTTGATTTTTTTTGTATCGACTATTGCTCGAGGTTTTCTATCCATATCGAACATGCGGTGCGAAATCTTTTTTCTTGCCCCCCCCTCGGATGAATTGCTATAATATCAATAGCAGGATCACGTTGCCACATTGGTGTTGCCACATTGGTTCGTCAAAAACAATCATTTGACAGCTTTTCATTGCGCAGGGGTAGGCCTTTTTGGCACCTTGGGCATTCAGCATAACATGACGCAACCTACTGACCCTTGAAGCTTACACACCCAGCTGTCCTGAACTGCTGAAAAAGTGCGTCAAACTCAAGTGCCTGACTCAGGGAGCTGCCTAAAAGATGCTAAGAAAATCCGAAAAGAAAAACCAGGTAAATGGCGGTTTTTCATTGAGCAGGGATAGGCTCTTTTGGCACCTTGGGCATTCAGCCTAACCTACAGAACCTTGAAGCTGACACACTCAGCTGTCCAGAACGGCTGAAAAAGTGCGGCGGACTCCAGTGCCTGACTCAGGGAGCTGCCTAGAAGCTGCTAAGAAAAGCCAAACAGACAAAAAAATGTAAATCGCCTGCAAATGGCGGCTTCTCATTGCGCAGGGGTAGGCTCCTTTGGCACCTTGGGGGCCTTGGGTTTTTTGGGGGCCTTGGGTGCCTTCTTAACCTTTTCCTTAGCTGCTGGTGCTTCTGGGGAAGGCTCAGTCACGAAGTCTCCCTCCAATCGCGAGAACACGGGGACTGGGGCGCTTGTAGTGTGTCCCTTCTTTAGAACTCCCCACTCAGTGTCAGCCCAAGAGAGAGCCTACAGGAAGAGTGCGGGTATAATTAGTATGTTACTTAGTAATTGTTTATTAATAGCCTACAGGAAGAGAGCGGGTATCATAAGTAAGTTAGACATTGTTTGGTAACAGCCTATAGGAAGAGAGCGGGTATATTCGTGTGTTAGTTAGTAATTTTTTAGTAAGTAATATTCTTCAGGAATAGAGCGGGTATAATTGGTATGTTCGTTAGTCATGGTTTTTATACTGCCGAAGACGGCGAGCAGCCAAATTTCTGGCTGAAGTCAACAAGTACAAGTTCAAATATAATTGGTGAGACAGGTCAGCTATAATCCCACGAGCAAAAGTCAAAACCGTCGAAATCATGTCCATACACAGGGGGGGCCGAGATGTGTGTGTGTGATGTGTTGTGTTGTGTGTGTGTGGGGGGTCCGACCGTTTTTCCAACTTTATTTGTACCATCAAGCTCAGGCTGGTTGTTTCAGTAGAATTAATCAACCTGACAGGTCTGCAGTTCGAGCCCTTGCCAGGTTCCCAAACTTCAGACCTGCTGCCTTGGAAGAGGTAGAGAACTTCCCTTTGTGCTGTTGCGCGGTAGTCCAAGCTCAGGCGCAGTAACGGTCTGCGAAACCAAAACCCATCATACTAACCATTCCCCAGCACAAGCAAACGGGAAGGTTCCTTCAACCTCACGCCCAGTGGCAAGGCATACGATTTTTCAATTTATGAGAAACAAAAAATCCCCGTTCAACGAATGGCTCAATGGCATAACTCCTAGAACGACGTAGGTGCCGGGTTCGAATCCCCACGGGTGTGCTTGCGGGTCGCTGTCAACCGCCATGGTAGCTTTGTCCAGGTAAAGGAGCAGCCCGTTCTCTACTGCTGTAAGGCGGGGCTCCCTTAATACCACGACCTACCAGGCGTTATCACTTCTTTTCAAAGAAACATCAGCCAGTGCTTGATCTTGTGCTGCTGAACCGCTAGAGAGAGAGAGTTGTTACAGTCTAGAGGTAGACCAAATAGGCTAAAGGGACTTGCCCAACCATGACTGGAGGGGCAATGACAATAAAACTTTGATGAACTGAACACAAAACAATCGTTTTACAGTATGCACAGCATGCACACAGGCTCCATGTTGGATGGTCAAGAGCCTACAGTGCTGCTTCTTTATGCCCATGGTGGACATGGAATACGTAACATTTTTTTTTTAAAAGTCCACAAAGTTTTGAGTGTTTTGGCAAGGGGAGATTGTATAGCAGAATATTTCTGATATAATGAGCCATGTTTGATTTTTTTCTGCCAAGGTTGAATTCTCGAGTCTTTCCCCCCCCCTCCCCCCCTCACACACACCCCACCCTAGCAGTTGCCCCCCACACTGCCCCCCCACACTTCCCCTCCGCACTGCCCCACCGCCCCCCACCCCCACCCCTTGCAGTTAAACTTTTAGGCCCTTCCCAGGCCCTTTTTCATTTTTGCGCCCTCCCGACTAAAAGAACTATAAAAAGTTATGATTACTTACTGCAGGAATCACACTTACCTTATACTGCTCCTCGCTGAATCCGAGTTGTAGGTACATTTTTTGACTGAGAGTGGGAGTCACCGGGATGAGCATAATGGCGGCAACGCGTACAAGCTCCAGAACAGTACTGATCACGGCAGCTGCCTCCTGCTTTTCCTCATCACTCCCCTAAACGTAATGAACATAAAGGCTGGGGTCAAGGAGGTACATAAAATGGTTCACAAGCTACAACTCAAAAAAAACTCAAGGCACAAGCAAACCTGGAAGAAACACAAACACAAGGAACGTGTGGTCTGGGCTCAAGGAGGTAATGCTTCATAAACTACAACTCAAGGAACAAGCAAACCCGGAAGATACACAAACATATGGAACGTGTGGTCTGGGCTCAAGGAGGTAATGCTTCACAAGCTACAACTCAAGGAACAAGCAAACCCGGAAGATACACAAACATATGGAACATGTGGTCTGGGCTCAAGCAGGTAATGCTTCATAAACTACAACTCAAGGAACAAGCAAACCTGGAAGATACACAAACATATGGAACATGTGGTCTGGGCTCAAGGAGGTAATGCCCCACAAGCTACAACTCAAGGAAGAAGCAAACCTGGAAGAAACACAAACATATGGAACGTGTGGTCTGGGCTCAAGGAGGTAATGCTTCATAAACTGCAACTCAAGGCACAAGCAAACCCGGAAGATACACAAACATATGGAACAAGTGGTCTGGGCTCAAGGAGGTAATGCTTCACAAGCTACAACTCAAGGAAGAAGCAAAGCTGGAAGAAACACAAACATATGGAACGTGTGGTCTGGGCTCAAGGAGGTAATGCTTCATAAACTGCAACTCAAGGAACAAGCAAACCTGGAAGAAACACAAACATATGGAACGTGTGGTCTGGGCTCAAGGAGGTATTGCTTCATAAACTACAACTCAAGGAACAAGCAAACCCGGAAGATACACAAACATATGGAACATGTGGTCTGGGCTCAAGCAGGTAATGCTTCACAAGCTACAACTCAAGGAACAAGCAAACCCGGAAGATACACAAACATATGGAACATGTGGTCTGGGCTCAAGCAGGTAATGCTTCATAAACTACAACGCAAGGAAGAAGCAAACCTGGAAGAAACACAAACATATGGAACGTGTGGTCTGGGCTCAAGGAGGTAATGCTTCATAAACTGCAACTCAAGGCACAAGCAAACCCGGAAGATACACAAACATACGGAACAGGTGGTCTGGGCTCAAGGAGGTAATGCTTCACAAGCTACAACTCAAGGAAGAAGCAAAGCTGGAAGAAAAACAAACATATGGAACGTATGGTCTGGGCTCAAGGAGGTAATGCTTCATAAACTGCAACTCAAGGAACAAGCAAACCTGGAAGAAACACAAATATATGGAATGTGTGGTCTGTGCTCAAGGAGGTAATGCTTCATAAACTGCAAGTCAAGGAACAAGCAAACCTGGAATGAATGAAACCCACACATTTATTTCTCATGCCCTGAAACATGCATGCGGATATGAAGATATGACTACATGGTGATATAGCAACATAGTGATATAACTATGAGCCCCAATGCATGGTGCAAGTACATTGTGAATGGTGCATGCGCATGGTGCATGTGCATTGTGCATGGTGCTAATGCATGGTGTATGGTGCAATGTGCATGGTGCAAATGCATGGTGCATGTTGCAAATGCAGGGTGCACGGTGCAAATGCATGGTGCATGGTGCATGTTGCAAATGCAGGGTGCACGGTGCAAATGCATGATGCAATGTGCATGTTGCAAATGCAGGGTGCATGGTGCAAATGCATGGTGCAGTGTGCATGTTGCAAATGCAGGGTGCATGATGCAAATGCTTAGTGCACGGTGCAAATGCATGGTGCAAGTATATGGTGCATGGTGCAAATGCATGGCACAAATACTTCTCCCTGATGGCTATCACATCAGCTTAGCATGAAGGGAAAATGCATGAGAACAAGTGTAGGGTTAGGGTTAGGGTTTAGGGTTTAGAGTTTAGAGTTCGTCACATCAGCTTATCATGAGGGGAAAAGGCATGAGAACAAATTGAAGCAAATGAAGAGGATGTCATCTACGTCTGAGCGCAAAGCGCAGAGCCCTCGGGGTTCAGGGGGGGGGTTATGATTAGTTTAGTTGGACCCATGCGTCGCCATGCAGCAGCGGAATGTTGACGCATTGCAAAAAAAGCAGTGGCTGTTATGTACCTTATCGACCACACTACTCCTGATGATGAAGCACTAGCCTCTGATGATGAAGCACTATTACAATTATTGTTTATATGTATGTGTATGTATGTTACAGTCCAAGGGTAGCCCAAGTAGGCCAAAGGGACTTGCCCAACCGTGAAAGGGAGGGCTACAAATAATAAATATATCACACGGAATTTGGTGGTCGGCCCCAGTGCAAGCGAATGGGCTGGCCCCCTCAACCTCACGCCTCGTAATAAGGCGTGTTATATTTATCACACAGAATACTGCCAACCTTGAACACAGCCCACGGTGCCTTCTCAGTGATGTACAGATTGTATCACTGCTAACCTTGAACAAAGCCCATGGTGATTTCTCGGTGATGTACAGATTCCCAGCAGAGCAAAGTAATAAGGCGTACTTTTATTTATGCATTTATCACACGGGCTACAGCCAACCTTGAATAAAGCCCACACGTAAAATACATAATAATAACAAGGAATCCGTAAGGAATACTATTTATTTATTTATCACATGGACTACTGCCGACCTTGAACAACGCCCACGGTTCCTTGGCAGTGATGTACAGATTCCCAGCAGAGCAGAGTTCAATGATGGCCTCCATAGCATCCACAAAGGCTAAGCTCTCATATGCAGCTGCAGCTTCGGCTACCTTCTCCCTGCAAATGGTGCAGCATTCCACACACACGATACATTTCAGGCTAGCTCAGGTTATTTTGGGCAATTTCGTAAAAAATGGTGCAACATTCCACACACACATGCCACGAGATTCAGAATGCTAGGCTCTCACAGGCAGATGCAGCTTAAGCCCCCTTCTCCTTGCAAATGGTGCAGCATTCTACACATACACAAAAACTATCGGGCTATTTCAGGCTGTTTCGCCACCTCCCTACAAATGGTGCAGCATTCCACACACATGACATGAGCTTCAGAATGCTAGGCACTCATAGGCAGTTGCAGCTTCAGCCCCCTTCTGCCTGCACATGGTGCAGCATTCCACACATACACAACAACTATCGGGCTATTTCAGGCTATTTCAGGCTATTCCGGGCCATTTCGGGTTATTTTCCCACTTTCTCCCTGAAATGATTCCACACATATGAAACGAGCATCAAAATGAGGGGATGAAGAGGATGAGTGGATGGCTCGCTTCACGTAGTCAACCCTATGGCAGCTTGCACCTGTTCAGGTTGTTAAACAGGTGTTCAGGGTGTTCAACACCTGTTCAGGGTGTTTAACACCTGTTAAAAAAATAGATGTTTAACCAATGATGTAGATAAACAGGTGATCAACACCTGGACAGGGTGCAGGCTGGTTGGTGCTGGCTGGTTGGTGCTGGCTGCAGGCTGGCTGCCGTAGGGCCAGAAAGATAGTGAAGCCCTGTCTCAAAGTTCAAACTTTTGGCCTATTGACCAGAAAGTCCATTCAAATTCAAATTCAAACTTTTGGCCCATTGACCTGAAAGTCCATTCAAATTCAAATTCTAACTTTTGGCCCATTGACCTGAAAGTCCATTCAAATTCAAATTCTAACTTTTGGCCCATTAACCTGAAAGTCCATTCAAATTCAAATTCTTACTTTTGGCCCATTGACCTTGAAGTCCATCCAAATTCAAATTCTAACTTTTGGCCCATTAACCTTAAAGTCCATTCAGACAGTTGTACATCAACCAGCACGCATAAACGCTTTGCATTCCTGAGCAACAACATGAATGAGGACACCGAAATGTTATTAAAAGTCTTGCATGTGTCTTGTTCAGATCTCAATTGCTTTGGCTTGATACCATAGCTCCTCCGCATCCTGAACAATGTCCGATGAGCAGCACCTTTAACATATCAAGCGACATAAGGTTCAGATCAATTGTATCACGGTTGGGCAAGTCCCTTGAGCATTTTGGCCTACCCCTGGACTGTAACATACATACACACATACATACGTACATACATACATACATACATACATACATCTATATATATGTAGACATACACAGATTCCCGAGATCGGCATGAGCCGACGCTAGCTGGCTCATGCTGACGCTAGCTGTCCATTCCATCTTGCTGAGCGTTCTCGCCCTTGCACCGCATACGAGCGCGCCCATCCGTTGTCTGCAACCTCTGCCCAATGCATGAGGTCGTGCAACAGCAAGTGCGGGGCAAAGTTTACTCAATGGACGGTCAACACCAAAGATGTCACGACCAACTGGGAAAATGCGCGAAGTCAACGGCTTGCATACCCAACTGGGAAACAATGAGCGAAGCAGAAGCTGTAGGAATTATGGCCTAGCGATTGCTACCATGGTTCCGAGCTCAATTTTATTGTGAGAGAGTGACAGATCCTTCTAATGAACATTTGCTCCGCAGGTCAAAGCAAGACTTTGCGCGCCCAGCTGAGTATCTGTGCGCGAGAATCCGTTCAATCGCTGCAGAAAAGTGGCTGACCCTGCGCGCGAATCTGATGTTTTCAGGGGGGCAGGAACATTAACACTCGCAAATGTTTCCGAGTTTACTGTGGCTGGGAATTCCCAACCTGTTCTTTGTCGCTTTCGTCTTTCGATACGAGCACATGCAACAGCTTGAGTGGCGCGGAATAGATAGGGAGAAGCAGGGGAGTCGGTGTGTGTTTCTATGTAGGGGGGAGGTTGCAGAGGGAGAAGGGACTGTGTGGGAGGGAGGGAGGGAGGGGGGGTGGGGTGGGGGGTAGGATGGAAGGGAGGCAGGGGGGTATGGCGGGGGAACGCTTGGAGGGGAGCATGTGAATGTGGGTGGGTGTGGAGAGAAAGTTGAGGGAGGGTGGAGATGGCTGGGTGGTGTGGTGTGCATGGGGAAGAAACAGAGTGTGTGTCAAGGGGATGGGGGGCAGGAAGATTAAGGGGAAAAGTAGGAGATCGTGTAGGTCATGTGGGTGGAGGGGGGAGGGGGGGGGGGGGGTATTTAGAGTAGGGAAAGGAAGCGGGCATGCGTTACATATTTTTGTAAGGGAGATGGGGGGGGGGGGGGGGGGGGGGGGGGGGGGGCAATTTACTAGCACATGCATACATACAGTGCAAGCAATTATCTCCCGTTTTTACGATTGGCTCAATGGTTGAGTTCGTTCAAATCAGGCAGAAGGTGCGGGGTTCGAATCCCTGCGGGTGCGCCTTCGTGTTTGCGGTGGCTGTCAACCGCCATGGTAGCTCTGCCCAGGTAAAGTAGTAGCCCGTTCTCTACCACCATAAGACAGGGCTCCCTTAATCCCACACCCCACTATGCGTTATCATGACTGTCAATCCTTGCTTGACACGGAAGGCATTCATTAAACTGTCGCACACACACAATGTGTGTTCCACTGCGTCTCAACACGGCAAGCCTCCCAAACTGATACCACTGTTTCAAGCTCCACCATCTGGTGAATCCTTGCTCGACACGCAAGGTATTCAATAGGTTGGGCAAGTCCCTTTAGCCTATTTGGCCTACCCCTGGACTGTTACATACATACCTTGCAAGTACTCGTAGATGGAAGTCCTCTGCCACATCCTTTGAAGTATCTAAAGTAATTGCCCCGTCGCAGTTCTTGGCCAGCAAGTTGAGTGAACGGTTGAGCATATTGCCTAGGTTGTTTGCCAGTGCAGCATTCACAATGTCACGGAAGCGCTGCTCGCTGAAGTCTCCATCCTTCAAACAATAAGGGCACAGTTGTATATTAATATAACATCCAATTATTTCAAACAATAAGGGCACAGTTGTATATTAATATAACATCCAATAATTTCAAACAATAAGGGCACAGTTGTATATTAATATAACATCCAATAATTTCAAACAATAAGGGCACAGTTGTATATTAATAGAACATCCAATAATTTCAAACAATAAGGGCACAGTTGTACATTAATATAATAAAAACATATAACATTCAATCATATTCAAACAATAAGGGCACAGTTGTATTTTAATATAATATATAAATAGAACATCCAATCATTTCAAACAATAAGGGCACAGTTGTATATTAATATAATATATAAATAGAACATCCAATCATTTCAAACAATAAGAGCACAGTTGTATATTAATATAACATAAACATATAACATCCAACAATTTCAAACAATAAGAGCACAGTTATATATTATATCATATCTACATTTAACATTCAATCATATTACACAAATAAGACCTGGATAGGATCACAGTTGTATATTAATATAATATATACATATAACATTTAACCATATTCAAACAATAAGACCTGGATAGGAGCACAGTTGTATATAAATAATAATATATATATATTTAGCATTCAATCGTATTCAAACAATAAGAGCTGGATAGGAGCACAGTTGTATATAAATAATAATATATACATTTTACATTCAATCATATTCAAACAATAAGAGCTGGATAGGAGCACAGTTGTCTATTAATATAATAGATACATATAACATTCAATCATATTCAAACAATAAGAGCTGGATAGGAGCACAGTTGTGATAAAAGCAAACACAGGGAACAGCAATATGATATTGTATTTTTTATATATGATACCGGCAGGCTGGCTTGGCTAAAGTTACCATTTATATTCAATACCATATGATGAAGTATGTATGATATCATATGATATTATACTAGCCTTTGGTCAACATCATATGATATGCCCATCCCTAAGCATAGGCAGTAGCTGATGGGATTGGTGGTTGGCCCATTTCAAGCAAACGGGCTGGCCCCCTCAACCCCACGCCTTGTTATAAGGCTTACTATTTTTATTTGTATAGCTGATGGGTAGAACAACACTTTGTCCATACACCCATGCAGGGTTACAGCTGAGTAGCTCTCAAACAGTGCTCTTATTTTCAGCTACGAGCAGCAGCTTCTAGGCAGATCCCCTGGCTGGATATTCAGCTGAACCTGGAGCAGCCTAGTGCACCTTGAAGACGACACCATCAGCTGTCAAGCCAAGCCAACACAGCCTAGTGCACCTTGAAGCCGACACAATCAGCTGTCAAGCCAAGCCAAGCCAACACAGCCTAGTGCACCTTGAAGCCGACACAATCAGCTGTCAAGCCAAGCCAAGCCAACACAGCCTAGTGCACCTTGAAGCCGACACAATCAGCTGTCAAGCCAAGCCAAGCCAACACAGCCTAGTGCACCTTGAAGCCGACACAATCAGCTGTCAGGCCAAGCCAAGCCAACACAGCCTAGTGCACCTTGAAGACGACACCATCAGCTGTCCAGAACTGCTGGAATAGTTTGGTCTAGCTGAGTGGCTGGCTCAGGGAGCTGCCTAGCAGCTGCTAAGAAAAGCCGAAATGAAAAGCAATGCTCTCAGACATGTTTGGGAATCTTGCGAATCAAGCACTACAGTATGTGTGTGTGCATGTGTGTGCATGTGTGTGTGGGGGGGGGGGGGTCGCAAAATACTGGTGGTGAGAGATAGTTGTTACAGTCCAGGGGTAGACCAAATAGGCTAAAGGAACTTTCCCAAGCATGACAGGAGAGGCTATAACGAAAAAAACACTGAAGAACTTAACCCCAAACAATCATTTTTCCGACGGGGGCCCTGAGTTCGTGCTACAGTGAAAATGCAATTCAATGATTAGGTGGTAATAGGGCTTGCCTCCTGTAAAATATGCATGTTTGTGGTTACAGTCCAGGGGTAGGCCAAATAGGCTCAAGGGACTTGCCCAACCGTGTAGGAAGGGCTTAGAAAGAAAAAACACTGATGAACTGACCCCCAAACAATCGTTTTACCGACGGGGGCCCTGAGTTCGTGCTACAGTGATCATATAATTATGCAATATAATTAAATCATCATCTCATCTGGTAAAATATTAGTTGACGGCTCACCTGCCCGAAGATGGTTTCTTTCATGAAGAAGAAGCGCACTGCATCTGCTCCGTATGCTCCCACCAGAGCTTGGGGATCGATCACATTGCCCAAAGACTTGCCCATCTTGAGACCGTCCTTCGTCAAGAATCCATGCCCAAACACCTGTTCAATGGTAGGAACTTTGTAAGTGTTTAGATAGATATTTTGGTGGGTAGGCTCTTCTTCCGATACCATTCATGATAAAGGTGAGTACTAAAAAATCACAAGATGCGCAGGGAGGAGGTGGTGATTTGCAGGGAGAAATCCCCGTTTCGACGAATGGCTCAGTGGCAGAGCCACAAGAACAACGTAGGTGCCGGGTTCTTATCCCCACTGGTGCGCTTGAGCGTTCACGGTTGCTATCAACTGCCATGGTAGCTTTGTCCAGGTAAAGTTGCAGCCCTTTCCCTACTGCCGTAAGACAGGGCTCCCTAAATACCACACCCCACCAGGCGTTATCACTACCTGCAGGGAGAAGGGAGGTGGCAAAATAGCCCAAAATGGCCTGAAATAGCCTGAGATAGCCCGATAGTTGTTGTGTATGTGTGGAATGCTGCACCATTTGCAGGGAGAAGGTAGCCGAAGCTGCAACTTCATCCCCTCATTCTGAAGCTCGTGTCGTGTGTGTGGAATGCTGCACCATTTTCAGGGAGAAGCTGGCAAAATAACCCCAAACAGCCTCATAATAGCCTGATATAGCCTGAAATGTGTCGTGTGTGTGTGGAATGCCTCCACTTAGAGCTTCTTTAACTAGGGGGTGACCGGTCGATGCCGAACCCTCAGGGAACGGCACCTCCGCCTTCTCCTCCACCTCCTCCTGTAGTACAGATGCTGTACCGCCTCCTCCGGTAGTATGGATGCTGTACCGCCTCCTCCGGTAGTACAGATGCTGTACCGCCTCCTCGGGTAGTACAGATGCTGTACCGCCTCATCCGGTAGTCCAGATGCTGAACCGAGGTTGGGGCCTTGTAGGGGGCTGCTGAAGCTATGTAAACAAGTTCAAGATCAAGTTAAATCTTAATGACCTTTTCTGGCAGGGGAAGTCCAGCAGAAGTCAACATTCGTGGCCAGTAAACAGCATAGAATATAAATTTAAATCTATATCTCACTAACGTTATGGCGGAGCCCCCCCTTCTCGTTGTTTGTTTGTTTGTTTGTGTGTGCGGCCGACGACCGTGCGACCAACACAAAGCCTGACATGCAAGCCAACTGTCTCATAACTAACTGGCTTCGGTCCTCTCCATTCCGTT
>JACBWV010000610.1:159151000-159240031 GCA_013435795.1 Chlamydomonas sp. ICE-L | reverse complement strand
ATCTGTATCTCATTACCTTCGAAGGCAGGGGAAGTCCAGCAGACACAACATCCCAGGCCAATAAACAGCATGGAATCTAAATTTAAATCTGTATCTCAT
The DNA here is from genome assembly GCA_013435795.1 of Chlamydomonas sp. ICE-L. Classification (NCBI taxonomy): domain Eukaryota; kingdom Viridiplantae; phylum Chlorophyta; class Chlorophyceae; order Chlamydomonadales; family Chlamydomonadaceae; genus Chlamydomonas; species Chlamydomonas sp. ICE-L. Next base: position 159,239,932 of record JACBWV010000610.1, on the reverse strand, counting down.
TACCTTCGAAGGCAGGGGAAGTCCAGCAGACACAACATCCCAGGCCAATAAACAGCATGGAATCTAAATTTAAATCTGTAATCTGCTTACACTTCGCGAAGGGCGGGGTCCAGCAACACACATCCAGCCAATGAAGCGACATGGAAATCTGAATTTTTTAATCTGTATCTATTATACTCGAAGCAGGGGAAAGTCGCAGCAGACGACAACACCTGCCGCCAGTAAACCAGGAATCAAATTTAAATCTGTATCTCTATGACACCTTCGGAAGGCAGGGGAAGTCCCGCAGACACAACATCCCAGGCCAATAAACAGCATGGAATCTAAATTTAATCTGTATCTCATTACCTTCGAAGGCAGGGGAAGTCCACAGACATCAGCATTCCTGGCCAATGAACAGCATGGAATCGGAGGATGTTCTTTCTGATGATGTGCACGCTATAATATAAATTTAAATATGTATTCATTACCTCTCGTGGCAGAAGTCCAGCATACACACTGCCCAGGCCAATAAACAGCATGGAATTAACTTTATATCTATATCTCATTACCTTCGAAGGCAGGGGAAGTCCAGCAGACATCAACATTCCTGGCCAATGAACAGCATGGAATCGGAGGATTTTCTTTCTGATGATGTGCACGCTATAATATAAATTTAAATATGTATATCATTACCTTCTCTGGCAGGGGAAGTCCAGCAGACACAACATCCCAGGCCAATAAACAGCATGGAATCTAAATTTACATCTGTATCTCATTACCGAGGGAGGGGGGGGGGAAAGGGGAGGGGGAAAGAAAGGGGGGGAAGTAAGGGAGATGATGAGACTGAAGGCAGGAAGTCCAGCAGACACAACATCCCAGGCCAATAAACAGCATGGAATCTAAATTTAAATCTGTATCTCATTACCTTCGAAGGCGTGGAAGTCGAGCGACACAACATCGCCAGCCAAAACAGCATGGAAGCTAAATTTATTAATCGTGTACTCATGACCTTTCTGAAAGCCGGGAAGTCCAAAAGACACAACATCCCAGGCCAATTAACAGCCAGGAATCTAAATTATAAATCTGTCATCTCATTACCTCTTCCAAGGCAGGGGAGTCCCATCGGACGCAACAGCCCAGGCCAAAGGCAAAATTGGAAATCTAAATTTAATCTACTCATTACCTTCGAACGCAGGGGAAAGGTCCATAGCAGACACAACATCCCAGGCCAATAAACAGCATGGAATCTAAATTTAAATCTGTATCTCATTACCTTCGAAGGCAGGGGAAGTCCAGCAGACACAACATCCCAGGCCAATAAACAGCATGGAATCTAAATTTAAATCTGTATCTCATTACCTTCGAAGGCAGGGGAAGTCCAGCAGACACAACATCCTAGCCAATGAACAGCATGGAATCTAAATTAAATCTGATGCGCATTCCCTTTCGAAGGCATGGGAAGTCCCAGCACACACACATCCAGGCCATAACAGCATGGAATCTGAATTTTCAATCTGTATTACTCATTACATGTCGAAGGCAGGGAATCAGCAACCAACACCTCCCAGGCCATAAACAGCATGGGAATCTAAATTTAATCCTGTAGCACTCATTACACTTTTCTGGTCAGGGAATCCCATCAGATCACATTCCTGGCCTGGAGACAGCATGCATCGGAGGATGTCCTTTCCGATGATGTGCACGCTGGCAGGCCATCCGTGAGCGGCTGCGAGGGTCTCAATGGGAGCAGAGGACATGCTGGTTCCAGCTGGGACCAACCCGGATATATATCCTGCAAGCACACATCGCAGCATATGGAGTCTCATGGGAGCAGAGGAAATGCTGCTTCCAGCTGGGACCAACCCGGATATATATATAGCAAGCATATATTACGGCACATCCTCACGCCTTGTAATAAGGCGAGCTATTGATTTATTTTATTTATTGCGGCACATGGGGAACCTGACAGTGCTATTTCCAGCACGAACCTGGTGTCGCTGTGACCATGAAGGCCGACCAATTCTGTCAAGCCAAGCCAAGCCAACCGCAGCACCTAGGCACCTTGAATCCAACACAATTAGCTGTCAAGCCAAGCCAGCCAAGCCAAGCCAAGCAAGCCTACAACCTAGTGCAACCTTGAAGCCGCACCATCAGCTGTCCAGACTGCTGGAATGGTTCGGTGCAGCTGAGTGGCTTCTCAGGGAGCTGCCTAGCACTGCTAGAAAAGCCGAAAGAAAAGCACGCTCTCAAACATGTTTGGCAATCTTGCGAATCAAAGCACTACAGTATGTGTTGTGTGCTTGTGTGGTGTTGTGTGCATGAGTGTGTGTGATTGTGTGTGTGTGTTGTGTGTGGTGTGTGTTGTGTGTGTTTGTGTGGTGGTTTGTTGTGGGGGTCACAATACTGGTGGTGCAAGTTTTTCATTACAGTCCGGGAAATCTTGTGAATCAACACACTGCCTTACTTTGCAAAATACTGTGGTGGAGATAAGTCATGACGTCATATTTATTGCGTCACATGGGGAAGGACTGTCATGGCATGAGGGGGGGGGGGTGGGTGTCGGTGAGGGTGGTGGCTGGTTGGCTGGGGTTGGGTGTGAGGTGGTGTGTGGTGTGGTGGGCGTGGGGTTGTGGGTGAGGGTGTGGTGGTGTTGTGGGTGGGGTGTGGTTGTGGGTGGGGTTGGGGTTGGGTGTGTTTGTGTGTGGGTGGGGTGAGGGTGGTGGCTGGGTGTGTGTTGGTGTGTGGTGGGCGTGGTGGTGTGGGTGTTGTGTGATGGTGGTTGTGTGTGTGGGTGTGGTGAGGGGGTGGTTGGTGTGGGTGTGTGGGTTGTGTGGGTGAGGGTTGTGTGTGGTGGTGGTGAGGGGTGGGTGGTGGGTGGTGTGTGTGTGGTGTAGGGGTGTGTGGTTGGCTGTTGTGTGGGTTTTGGTGTGGTGGTGGTGGGTGTTTGTGGAGTGTGGGTGTGGGTGTGTGTGATGGGTGTGGTGGGTGTGGGTGAGGAGGGGGTTGTGTGGTGTGTGTGTGGGTGTGGGTGGAGGGGTGGTGTGGCTGTGGTGTAGTGGTGGTGTGTGGTGAGGGTGTGTTGTGGTGGTGTGGGGTTGGTGGGTGCTGGGTGGCTTGGTGTGGGTGAGGGTTGTGTGTGTGAGGGTGGTGGGTGAGGGTTGGTTGCTGGGTGTGTGTGGGTGTGGTGGTGGTGGGTGTGGTTGTGGTTTGTTGTTTGAGTGGTTGTTGTGTGTGGGTGTGGGTGGGTGGTGGTGTGGTGTGATGTTTGGTGAGGGTGGGGGGTGGTGCTGTGTGTGTGGTGAGGGGTGGTGGCTTGGGTGTGGTGGGTGGGGTGGTGGGGGCTCCGATGTGGTGGAGTGGTGTGTGGTTAGTTGTTTGTGGGTTTTGGGTAGGGTGGGTTGGTTGTTGGTGTAGTTAATGTGGGGGGGCGTTTGTTTTTAACCATCTCACTCATTGCTGGTGGACATGTCGTCACACATGGCAACAATTCCGGCAGGATATATTAATCTGACACTGTGTGACAAGGACCTAACCAAAAGTACATAGTTCCACCTGGAAGCCCAGGGGGTGAGTCATGTTTTTGACGTGGTCCTGCGTGCCAGTGTGTGGTGCGTAGGGACCTGAGGAGGACGTCTGCAGCCAGAGAGGTGTATGTTGTATGTCTGTCTGCCTGTCTGCCTGTCTGCCTGTCTGTCTATCTGTCTATCTGTCTGTCTACCTGTCTGTCTGTTTGCCTGTCTGTCTGTATGTATGTGAGAGCCTGCAGCTAGAGAGGTGTATGTTGCAGTCCAGGGGTAGGCAAAATAGGCTAAAGGGACTTGCCCAACCGTGACAGGAGGGGCCAAAACGAAAAAGCACTGAAGAGAAGTGTGAAGCTTGAACTTGAGCTTAGCTATATATAGGGACCGGCATATCATGTGATGTTGGCCAAAGGCGAGTATGATATCGTATGATATAGATCATAAATGGTAACTTTAGCCTAGTCAGACTGGCGGCATCATCTGATATCATATCGCCGTCCCCTAGCGGTGTGTAATCCTGTCCCAATACTCACCTAGAAGTCACCAAAGTTGGATATCATCACATGCATCAAATACCCTCCCTCCTACTCCCCCCCCCCCCCCCCCCCCACACACACACCACCACACACACGCAACACCACCACCCACTTCACTCCACCCCCCCCCCCCCCACCCCCCCCCCCCCCCCCCCCCCTCCCCCTCCCCACTTCTATAGACCGGGACTTACCAAGAAGAGCATCAACCACACGTACAGGTCTGATAGGTCTTGCGGGATGGGAAACCCGCCCCCCCCCCCCCCCCCTCCCCCCCCCACTTCTGATACGGGACTCACCAGAAGAGCATCAAACACTCGTAACAAGGTTCTGTGGCAGGGTCTTCGGGGATGGGAACCCCCCACACACCCCCCACATCTACCTTCCCCCCCGCCCCCCCTCCCCCCACTTCTGATACGGGACTCACCAAGAAGAGCATCAAACCACACTACAGGTCTGTGCAGGGTCTTCAGGGATGTGAAGACCCCCCCCCCCCCCCCCCCCCCCACACACACACACTCCCTTCCCCCCCCCGCCCCCCCCCCCCACACACCACACTTCTATACGGACTACCAAGAAGAGCATCAAACCACACGTTTCACGTTCCTGCTCGGGTCCTTGCGGGATGGGAAGACCCGCTCCCCCCCCCCCCCACAACACACCCACACACCACCACCACCACACACACATCACCCCCTCCATTTGCCCCTCCCCACTTCTGATCAGGGGATTACCAAGAAGAGCATCAAACCACACGTACAAGGTCTGCTCTGGGTCTTGCGGGATGGGAAGACCCCCCCCTCCCCCCCCCCCCCCCCCCCCACCCCCCAACACACCACACATCCACCCCCTCCACACGCCCCCTCCACACTTTTGATACGAGACTCACCAAGAAGGGCATCAAACCACACGTACACGGTCTGCTCGGGGTCTTGCTGGATGGGAATGCCCCAAGAAACCGCAGCACGAGAAATAGAGAAGTCTCTCACTCCTTCCTTCACCCAGTTCATCAACTGCATGTGCGAATGAGAGAAAATCATGGTTCAGGGTTTTAGGGTCTTTGGGTTTAAGGTCTGATCAAATGCATGTGCAAATGAGAGAAGATCATGTTTTAGGGTTTAGGGATGTATGGTTTAGGGCTTCATCAACTGCATGTGCAAATGAGAGAAAATCATGGCTGAAGCATCAGTCCACATATATATAAATCCAGGATTACTTGTATATGGATGCAGGATTACTTGTATATCAGAAGGATATCTTGTTTATCGTGGGCAAATGAGAGAATACCATGCCTGAGGCATCATTCCACATGTATACAAATCCAGGATTACTTGCATGTGGATGCAGGATTACTTATATATCATGGGCAACCGAGAGAAGATCACGTTTGAGGCAACAAAAGTGTCGAAGCAACAGGTGGCAACTGAATGGAGCTGATAAATGACCATGGCTAAGGCATCAGTCGACATGTATATGGAAGCAGGATTACTTGTCTATCAGAAGCCTTTCTTTTTGTCCCTGTCTACATGTTTGGTCACTGTCTACATGTTTGGTCACTGTCTACATGTGTGGTCACTGTCTACATGTTTGGTCACTGTCTACATGTTTGGTCACTGTCTACATGTTTGGTCACTGTCTACATGTTTGGTCACTGTCTACATGTTTGGTCACTGTCTACATGTGTGGTCACTGTCTACATGTTTGGTCACTGTCTACATGTGTGGTCACTGTCTACATGTGTGGTCACTGTCTACATGTGTGGTCACTGTCTACATGTTGAGTCACTGTCTACAGGTTGGTCAATGTCTACATTTTGGTCACTGTCTAAATGGTCGGTTCACTTGTCTACATGTTTGTCATGTCTACATGTGTGGTCATGTCTACGTGGTGTGGTCACTGTTACATTGTGTGAGTCACTGTACCACATGTGTGGTCACTGTTCTACATTGTGGGTCACTGTCTACATGTGGGTCACTGTCTACAATGTGTGGTCACCTGTCTAATTGTGTGGTCACTGTCTACGTTGGTCACGTCACATTGATTGGGTCACTGTCTACATGTTTGGTCCACTGTTCTAATGTGTGGTCACTGTACATGTGTGGTTCATGTCTACATGTTTGGTCACTGTCTACATGTTTGGTCACTGTCTACATGTGTGGTCACTGTCTACATGTTTGGTCACTGTCTACATGTGTGGTCACTGTCTACATGTGTGGTCACTGTCTACATGTGTGGTCACTGTCTACATGTTTGGTCACTGTCTACATGTTTGGTCACTGTCTACATGTTTGGTCACTGTCTACATGTTTGGTCACTGTCTACATGTTTGGTCACTGTCTACATGTTTGGTCACTGTCTACATGTTTGGTCACTGTCTACATGTTTGGTCACTGTCTACATGTTCGGTCACTGTCTACATGTTCGGTCACTGTAAGACTGCGAACCACTTTGGTTTACTGCAAGTCATTGGGTTTGGGTCTACTGTGTTGTTGCAAGTCATTGGGTTTGGGTCTACTGTGTTGTTGCAAGTCATTGGGTTTGGGTTTATTGTGTTGTTGCAAGTCTTCGTATAGAAGTCTTGTAGTGTGTCTTGATTTTTTGTGGACCATTGTCTGCATAAGGTGATGGTGGAGACCCATCCCAACAACTTTACGCACTGCTACCAAACACTCATAATATGCGCTTAGTGAAAATGATATATTAGTAGGGAACGGCAAATCATATGATGTTGACCAAAGACGAGTATGATATCATATGATGTCATACACAAATCATATGATTTAATCTCATATGATTTGATTCCCCAGGCCAAAGTTGCCTAGTCAGACCACCGTCATCATACGATATCATATGATGACATGATATCATATGATATCATATTGCCAACCCCTACATAGTGCATAGCGCTGATCAAATGAGCACAGGGCAGAAAACTGGAAGTACAAAGTTGCTCAAAATTCTATGCACTAAGAAGGTAGGAGTGCGCAACAGTACGGGAGACCCAAAGGGCGCCTACTCTACTGCAGGAGTGGCCACGCTATTCAAACTGAATTCTTGGTGCCACTGGTTTGTGTCGGGAGACCCACCTCCTGGGGTGAAATTCCTTTTATAAATAAATCCCCCCTGACTTCGACAAGCCGCGGGCACATTTGGAGTTCAACACTCATGGGCACCATGAAAAATCTAATCATCATCATCATCATCATCATCATCATAAATAATAAATAAACGCTGTGCACTGAGAATGCAGGAGTGTGCGTCAGAACAGCGAAGACATCTGCATGAATGTTTTTGCCCAAATCTGTGAACCATTTACTGCTTACTTCATTCCCGCGGGTCTCAGGCTGTACAAACATAGAATTTACAGATAGCAAGGTCTACACCACCTCCACTGCTGCACCACATCCACTGCTACATGCACTTCTACACCACCTACACTGCTGCTTAGGTCTCAGGTTGCACGACTGTAGAAGTTTTAGATAGCAAGGTATACACCTCTACTCCTACATGCACTGCTACACCACATCCACTACTACACCACATCCACATCCACTGCTGCTTACCTCATCCAGTGGGTCTCTGGCTGCATGACCGCAGAATGTTCATATAGCAAGGTCTACACCACATCCACTGCTACACTACATCCACATCCACCTCCACTGCTACACCACATCCACTGCTACACCACCTCCACATCCACCTCCACTGCTACACCACATCCACTGCTACACCACATCCACTGCTACACCACATCCACATCCACCTCCACTGCTACACCACATCCACTGCTACGCCACATCCACTGCTACGCCACATCCACTGCTACACCACATCCAAATCCACCTCCACTGCTACACCACATCCACATCCACCTCCACTGACACCACATCCACTGCTACGCCACATCCACATCCACCTCCACTGCTACACCACATCCACATCCACCTCCACTGCTACACCACATCCACATCCACCTCCACTGCTACACCACATCCACTGCTACACCACATCCACATCCACCTCCACTGCTACACCACATCCACTGCTACGCCACATCCACTGCTACACCACATCCAAATCCACCTCCACTGCTACACCACCTCCACTGCTACACCACATCCACTGCTACGCCACATCCACTGCTACACCACATCCACATCCACCTCCACTGCTACACCACATCCACTGCTACGCACATCCAATCCACCTCCACTACTTACACCACATCAACATCAACATCCCCACTCCTACAGCCACTCATGGTGCTACGCCACTCACATCCACATCCACGCTACACCACTCCACTATCCACCTCCCACGCTACACCACTCCCAATCCACCTACACTGCTACCCCACATCAAAGCCACTCCACTGCTACACCACATCCACATCCACCTCCACTGCTACACCACATCCACTGCTACGCCACATCCACTGCTACACCACCTCCACTGCTACGCCACATCCACTGCTACACCACATCCACTGCTACGCCACATCCACTGCTACACCACATCCACTGCTACGCCACATCCACTGCTACGCCACATCCACTGCTACGCCACATCCACTGCTACACCACATCCACATCCACCTCCACTGCTACACCACATCCACTGCTACACCACATCCACATCCACCTCACCCCTGCTACCTACAACATCCAACTGCTAAACCCACCACATCCACCTCCACTTGCTCCAACACCCACCCCCCAAATACACAATCCACCCTCCACTAGTACACCAAATCAACATGCACGCCACTATACACAAACACCACTGCTACGCAACATCCACAGCCACCTCCACCTGCTTACACCACATCCCACCATCCACCTACAATGCTACATCACACACATCCACCCCACTGCTACCACCACATCCACATCCACCTCCACTGTAAACCCACAATCCACATCCACTCCACTGCTACACCAATCCACTGCTACGGCCAACATACACTGCTACACCACCTCCATGCTACGCAACATCCCGATTACACCACATCCAACCTGCGACGACCCCATCCAATGCTTACCCAACCCATTATTTTTCCCCTGCTAGCCACATGCACTGCTAAACCAATCCCTGTACCCACATCACACCGGCACGCAACATCAAATGCACACCAACATCCACTGCTACGCCACATCCACTGCTACACCACATCCACTGCTACGCCACATCCACTGCTACACCACATCCACTGCTACGCCACATCCACTGCTACACCACCTCCACTGCTACACCACATCCACTGCTACACCACATCCACTGCTACGCCACATCCACTGCTACACCACCTCCACTGCTACGCCACATCCACTGCTACACAACGTCCACTGCTACGCCACATCCACTGCTACACCACATCCACTGCTACGCCACATCCACTGCTACACCACATCCACTGCTACGCCACATCCACTGCTACACCACATCCACATCCACCTCCACTGCTACACCAAATCCACTGCTACACCACATCCACTGCTACGCCACATCCAAATCCACCTCCACTGCTACACCACATCCACATCCACATCCACCTCCACTGCTACACCACATCCAGGCTACACAACTCCAACGCTACACCACATCCCAATCCCCTCCACTGCTACACCACCTCCAGTGCTAACCAATCCAACTGCTACGCCACATCCACTGGACACCACATCCCAAATCCCACCCTCCAATGCTAACCAACAACCACATCACCTCCACAGACTACACCCCAACACATCCACTGCTACACCACATCCACATCCACCTCCACTGCTACACCACATCCACTGCTACGCCACATCCACTGCTACACCACATCCACATCCACCTCCACTGCTACACCACATCCACATCCACCTCCACTGCTACACCACTCCACCTGCACTGCTACACCACATCCACTGCTACACCACATCCACATCCACCTCCACTGCTACACCACATCCACTGCTACGCCACATCCACTGCTACACCACATCCACATCCACCTCCACTGCTACACCACATCCACATCCACCTCCACCTGCTACACCACATCCACTGCTACGCCACATCATGATACACCACATCCCACATCCACCTCCATGCTACACTAAATCCACTGATACACCAATCCACTGGCTACGCACATCCCAAATACACCTCCACTGCTAACAACCACATCCACCATCCACCTCCACTGCTACACAATCCACTGCTACGCCCCATCCACCCCCCACAAATCCACCGCCACTGCTACACAACTCCACATCCCCCCACTGCTACACCACACTCCACATCACCTCCACTTGCACACCACATCCAATCCACCTCCCTGCTACACCACAATCCACATCCACCTCAACTGTACACCACATCCAACTGCGACGCCAGACCACGGCTACACCCTCCCCTGCTACGCCCACATCAATGCTAACATCACATCCACTGCTACGCCACATCCACTGCTACACCACATCCACAACTACGCCACATCCACTGCTACGCCACATCCACTGCTACACCACATCCACATCCACCACCACTGCTACACCACATCCACGCTACAACCACATCAACATCAACCTCCAATGCTACCACACTCCACTGCTTACACCACATCCACTGGCTACGGCCAAATCCAATCAACCTCCAATGACTACACCCACAATCCACATCCACCTCCACTATCGCTAAACCACATCACATGCCACCCCACTCCTACACCACATCCACTGTAAGCCAACATCCACTCCACCACTGTTCCACCTGCTAACCAATACACATCCACCTCCCACACTTCTCCCAACACATCCACATCCACCTCCATTGCTACACCACATCCACATCCACCTCCACTGCTACACCACATCCACATCCACCTCCACTGCTACACCACATCCACTGCTACGCCACATCCATTGCTACACCACTCCACATTGCCAGAGGTGTTCCACTGCTACACCACATCCACTGCTACGCCACATCCACTGCTACACCACATCCACAGCTACGCCACACTCCACTGCTACACCACATCCACTGCTACACCACATCCACTGCTACGCCACATCCACTGCTACGCCACATCCAAATCCACCTCCACTGCTACACCACATCCACTGCTACACCACATCCACTAACACCGCCTACACCACCATCCACTGCGACACCCTCCACGTGCTACGTCACATCCTACACAACACCACATCCAAATCAACCTACAATTACACTTCTACAACAAAAACAACACCCCCTACCTCTAAACCCACTCCAACTTCTAGCCACTACACCCCACACCAACATACTACACAATCTACAAAAAACAAACACACCACATCCACTCTTCTACAATCCATTCTCAACACCCTACTCCACTTCTACAACAAAAAACCACCTACCTTTTTCTACTCCACTCCACTTCTACACCACATCCACTTCTACAAACACCAACTCCCCTGATAACCCCTCCACATCCACCTCCCACTGCTACAACACCACGGTCCATTCCACTTCTAAACCAAATCCTCTTCTACTAGTCCACTCTACGAACACCCCTTTGCTACTGCCACAAAACCACTCCACTGCTACGCACAATTCCCACATTCCACCTCCACTGCTACACCACATCCACATCCACCTCCACTACTACACCACATCCACTTCCACCTCCACTACTACACCACATCCCTGCTACACCCATCATTCCACTGCTACAAACAAAACCACACTCCACTGCTTACAACACCAAATATAAACCACTCCACTCTGCTAACGTCCACAGTCCACTTCTACAACATACCCACATCCAAATCAACCTACACTGCTCCAGCTACAAAACAAAAACCACCTCCACTTCACCACCACATCCACTGCTACGCCCATCCACATCCACCTCCCACGGCTACAACCCACACTCACTGCTACAAACACCAAATCCACTGGCTAACGCATCATCCCTGCTAACAAACCACATCCAAATCCCTCCACTTCGACAACCACATCCACTTCTACAAACACATCCACTGCTACGCACATCCAGTCCACCTCACTCTCCAACTTCTAACACCCACATCCACGTGCTACGGTCCACACCACTGCTACACACCTCCACTGCTACGGCCACTCCACTGCTACACCACATCCACATGCTACGGAACGGCCAACATCCACTCTACACCACATCCACTGCGTACGCCGATCCACTGCTACACGGCCCAAATCCACTGCTACAACAATACAAACAAACAACACCCAGTCCCAAGTCCACCTGCCACTCACTGCTACACCACATCCACTCCTACACCACATCCACATCCACCTCACTCCTCCACCTGCTACCCACCACATTCCACTGCTAACAACAACCACACCACATCCACTCGCACTGCTACTCCTCCACCTCCACATCCACATCCCCTTCTAACCATACAAAAACAAACCACATCCAACATCCCCTCCACGGACTACACCAAAAAATCACTTCCCACCTCCACTACTACACCACATCCACTGCTACGCCACATCCCACTCCACTCTACACAAACCAACTCCAAATCCCCCTCCACTCTACAACCAACCACATCCCCTGCTACACACATCCACTGCCTAAACGTCACATCCACTGCTACAAACCACATCACATCCACATCCACTATAGCAACCACCCTCCACTGCTACACGAAAGTACACAACAAAACTCACATATCCTGCTGAAAACGTCCACATCCTCCACATCCACCTCCACTGCTACACCCCCTCCACTTCTACAACACCCAAATCCACTCTACAATCACCCAACTCCACTGCTACTGCTACTCCTCATCCCCTGCTAAAACCACCACATCAAACCACCTCCACTGCTTTACACCACATCCACTGCTACAAGCTACACAACAACACCACATCCACTGCTTACTGCCACATCCACATCCACCTCCACTCCACTGCTAACAAAACCACCCACCACTCTACGCCACATCCACTGCTACATACACCACCCCTCTCCTTGCTTACGCCACATCCAATTCCACTTGCTACACCAATCACTGCTACGCCACATCCACTGCTACACAACACCACATCGGCGTGCTAATATACCACACTCCACTGCTACGCCACATCCACTGCTACACCACATCCAAATCCACCTCCACTGCTACACCACATCCACTGCTACACCACATCCACATCCACCTCCACTGTCTACAACAGAAAACCACTCCACTGCTACACAATCTACATACAACAACAAAACAACCACATCCACTGTCACTCATACGCACCCCACATCCACCTCCACTGCTACACCAACCACAATCCACATCCCCCTCCACTACTACAACAAAGCCCACCTGCCCTCCCCCCTCCCCTCCTCACAACACCCCCTACAACCCCCCCTCCACTGCTACACCCACATCCACTTGCTACACCCACCCACCCCCTCCTCTGCTCCCACACCCCCATCCACTGCTACTCCACATCCCTTCTACAAAAAACCCACATCCAATCAACCTACACTGCTACACCACCTCCACTGCTAACCACATCCCTGCTGCTACGCCCCATCACATCCACCTCCACTGCTACAAACCACCTTCCACTGCTACAACACCACTCCACTGCTCGCATCATCCACTGCTACATACACACCACATCCAAATCCACCTCCACTGCTACAACCACATCCCTGCTACACAACCAATACCCACATCCACTGCTACGCCACCTCCACATCCACCTCCACTTCTACAAAGTACACCACATCCTTGCGACGCCACGCTCCACTGCAACCGATCACTGCTACAAACCACCTCCATTGCTAAACGCCACATCACTGCACACCACATGCTACCCACTCCACTGCTACGCCACATCCACTGCTACAACACCACATCCACTGCTACACCACATCCACTGCTACGCCACAACCACTGCTACAGACAAACCACATCCACTGCGACACCACATCCAAATCCACCTCCACTGCTACACCACATCCACTGCTACACCACATCCACTGCTACTACTACGTACTTCCCCTCCATGCTACCCCACATCCAAATCCACCGCACTGCTACACAACAAACCCCATCCACTTCTACTCCACCTCCATGCTACACTGTGCTACCACACCAAAAACCCCCATCCAATCCACCTCCACTGTCTACGCCCCAATCCACTGCTATACACCACATCCACTGCTTCGCCACATCCACTGCTACACCTCATCCACTGCTACACCACATCCAAATCCACCTCCACTGCTACACCACATCCACTGCTACGCCACATCCACTGCTACGCCACATCCAAATCCACCTCCACTGCTACACCACATCCACTGCTACGCCACATCCACTGCTACACCACATCCAAATCCACCTCCACTGCTACACCACATCCACTGCTACGCCACATCCACTGCTACAACAACATACAAAACCCACCCTCCAAATCCACACTCCACTGCTACAACACACATCCCTTCTACAATCACATCCACTGCTACGACTCCCACCTCCACTGCTACAAACAATCCAAATCCACCCCCTGCTACAAGCTACAGGTCTACACCACCTCCACTGCTACAATACCCACATCCACCGGGGTGGGGCTACGCCACATCCACATTCACCTCCCACTGCTACATAAACCACCGTCCACTGCTACCCCACCTCCACTCTGCCTACACCCAAAAAACACCCCAAACCACCACCTCCCCTGCTACGCCACCTACCCTGCTAACAACCAAGGCTACCCAGGCTACAACAACATACAACCACTCCCATCCACCTCCACTGCTACACACCTCCCCCCTGCTCCAAACAACCACACTCGCACTGCTACAAAACCGCCACAAATCCACACCACATCCACCTCCACTGCCACCACATCCACTTCTACCCCCACAATCCACTTCTACTCCCTCAATCCCTGCTACACCACATCCACTGCTACCACCACCATCCCTTGCTACAACAACCACATCCACATCCACCTCCACTGTTAAAAACCACATCCTCATCCACCTCCACTGCTACGTCGCATCCACATCCACCTCCACTGCTGCTCACCCCACTCCAGCAGGTCTCAGGTTGGATGACCGTAGAATGTTCAGATAGCAAGGCCTACACCACCTCCACTGCTGCTTACCTCATTTCTGTGGGTCTCAGGTTGCACGACTGTAGAAGTTTCAGATAGCAAGGTATACACCACATCCACTGCTACACCACATCCACATCCTCTGCTGCTTACCCCATTCCAGTGGGTCTCATGCTGCATAAATGCAGGATGCTCAGAAAGCAAGGTCTACACCAGGGTAATTCAAAGCGCGCGCTTTTGCGCTTTTGAGCGCTGACTTTTTGACCCCCTCTGCGCTTCAAGCGCAGTTTTTTGCAACTTCCTCTGGGCGCAGCAAGCAATTTTTGCGCTTTTCACACTACAAAGCGCAGTTGTTTTCTTTTCAAGTGCGCTAAAGCGCTGGCCAATTTGGCAATTTGAAGTACCCTGGTCTACACCACATCCACATTCACTGCTGCTTACCTCATTCCAGCAGGCCTCAGGTTGCACAAACGTAGAATGTTCAGATAGCAAGGTCTACACCACACCTACTACTACATCCACTGCTGCAGCACATCCACTGCCATATGCACTGCTACACCACATCCACCTCCACTACTGCTTACCTCATTCCTGCGGGTCTCAGGCTGCACAAATGTAGAATTTTCAGATAGCAAGGCCTGGATCTCAGCCTCATACTTGCTCAAACGGAAGAAGTAGTTGCCCTGGATGCAGCACACAAACAAGCTGGGCATAACTTTTGTATTTGTATGGGGGGCATGTATGCAGCACACAAACAAGCTGAGCATAACTTTTTTTTTGTATGGGGGGCATGTATGCAGCACACGAACAAGCTGGGCATAACTTCGTTTTTTTATTATATATTTTTATTTTATTTGGGGCATGATGTTCAAAAGCCCCCCTTGGCTCCGTCAATCTGCGGGCACTTTTTGGAGACCAGTAGGGTACCAGGAAAAATGTAATCATCAACATAATCATCATCAGTCAAAGCTACATGACGCCGTTTACAGCATTTTAGAGTTTAGTTTAGAGTAGAGTTTAGTTTAGAGTAGAGAGGATGTAAGAACGTTGACGGCCATAAATATGTAGGGACCAGCATATTATATGATGTTGACCAAAGGCGAGTATGATATCATATGATATCATACAAATTGCATCATATGATACGTATATAATTGTAACTTCAGCCTAATTCGACTGCCAGCATCATATGATGACATGATATCATTCGATATCATACTGCCGTTCCTTACGAATGTAACAGCTGTCTCGAGCAGTGCATTAGTTCAATTGAACACTTTAGTCCTAGATTACATAGTTTGCCAAGGCATTGAGATGGTACATCTGTTCCCCCTAAAAAGCATTAGAACACCAAAAGCGCAACCAAAGCACATCAAAATTATGAGCACCAAGTCACCACAGCACACCAAAATTCTTAGTACACCAAAAGCCTAACCAAAGCAAACCAAGGCACACCAAAATTATTATCACGCCATAACTCCATAAGAATAACCAAAGCACACCAACATAATTAACACCAAGTAACCAAAGCACAGTGAAATTATTAGCACACCATAAGTGCAACCAAATCACACCAAAGCACACACAAAATATTGGCACACCATGAGTGTGACGAGATCTCAACAAAGCACACACAAATTCTGATCACACCATAAGCATAACCAAAGTAAAACAAAGCAAACCAAAGCACACAACAAATTATGATCATATCAGATCACACCATAAGCGTAACCACAGCAAACCAAAGCACACCAAACATTATGGTCACACCAGATCACACCATAAGCGTAACCACAGCAAACCAAAGCAAACCAATGCACACCAAACATTATGGTCACACCAGATCACACCATAAGCGTAACCACAGCAAACCAAAGCACACCAAACATTATGGTCACACCAGATCACACCATAAGCGTAACCACAGCAAACCAAAGCAAACCAATGCACACCAAAATTCTTATCACACCATGAGTGTGACGAGAGGATGCCAAAGCACACCAAAATTGTTACACCATAAGCATAACCAAAGCATACAAAAGCACACCAAAACGATGATCAATTATTATCAGTTCATCATTACTTTTTATATTTTGGCGGAGCCCCCCCATTCTGGGGGGCGGGAGCCCCCAGTGTTACCCATTTGTCCGTTCGTCCATCCATCCATCCATCCGTCTGACCGCGATGAAGCCCGACACGTCAGCCAACGGTCTCGTAACTAACTCGCTTTCGTTGCCACCTGTCGCTCCCTCGCAATCACTCTCCGCCAATTTTTAGCGTCGCAGGCGACGCTGCATAGAACTTGTATCCCTTCCCATCACGATTGGGCAAGTCCCTTTAGCCTATTTGGCCTACCCCTGGACTCTAACATACATACATCCCTCTCGGTTTCCTTACCTCCTTGCGGTGCTCGCATGGTTTTCTATGGGTTGGGCAGGTGTGTGCCGCATCCATCTCTTTCTCATCCTTAAACTCCTCGCAGTCAACACAGTACCACCCCTCGTAGTCAGCCTGCAGCAGATACAGTTGGATTGGGTTGGGTTGGGTTGGGTTGGGTTGGGTTGGGTTGGGTTGGGTTGGGTTGGGTTGGATGGCAGTACCACCCCTCATAGTCAGCCTGCAGCAGATACAGTAGGGTTGGGTTGGGTTGGGTTGGATGGCAGTACCACCCCTCATGGCCAGCCTGCAGCAGATACAGTTGGGTTGGGTTGGATGGCAGTACCACCCCTCATAGTCAGCCTGCAGCAGATACAGTAGGGTTGGGCTGGGTTGGGTTGGATGGCAGTACCACCCCTCATAGTCAGCCTGCAGCAGATACAGTTGGGTTGGGTTGGATGGCAGTACCACCCCTCATAGTCAGCCTGCAGCAGATACAGTTGGGTTGGGTTGGATGGCAGTACCACCCCTCATAGTCAGCCTGCAGCAGATACAGTTGGGTTGGGTTGGATGGCAGTACCACCCCTTGTAGTCAGCTTGCAGCATGGCAGAGCAAGAAGCGAGGAGCCCGGGGGGGTCCAGGGGTGGCGCCAAACCATGCGGTGCCATGCAACAACAGAATGGTGATGCAGTGGCGATTACGTCATCGGAAAAAACAGTAGAGACAAGGTGGTCAGGCAACGGTTGTAAGCTTCAGTGAGAAAGGACATATCTGGGACCTCACCCACCCCCACACCCCACACCTGCCACACACCACACACCCGCCACACCGCACTGTATCACAATGTGTAACCTTGTAAATATCTACTTTCCTCCACACCCCACACCTGCCACACACCACCCACCCGCCACACCGCACTGTATCACAATGTGTAACCTTGTAAATATCTACTTTTCTCCACACCCCACACCTGCCACACACCACACACCCGCCACCCCGCACTGTATCACAATGTGTAACCATGTAAATATCTACTTTCCTCCACACCCCACACCTGCCACACACAACCCACCCGCCACACCGCACTGTATCACAATGTGTAACCGTGTAAATATCTACTTTACTCCACATCCTCCACACCCCACACCTGCCACACACAACCCACTCGCCACACCGCACTGCATCACAATGTGTTACCTTGTAGAAAAAATGAAAATGGAAAATTGAAAATTTGAACATCCAAGAAATTACCTTGTAGATATCGCCTTTCTTCCACACACGGTCCAGGACTTCCTTCACCATCTCTGCGTGCTTAGGCTCTGTGGTGCGCACAAAGTGGTCATAGCTGATGGAGAGCTACAAGGAGGTACAAGGAGGTACAAACTGGTCATAGCTGATGGAGAGCTACGAGGAGGTACAAGGAGGTTCAAAATGGTCATAGCTGATGGAGATCTACAAGGAGGTACAAACTGGTCATAGCTGATGGAGAGCTACAAGGAGGTACAAGGAGGTACAAACTGGTCATAGCTGATGGAGAGCTACAAGGAGGTACAAGGAGGTACAAACTGGTCATAGCTGATGGAGAGGTACAAGGAGGTACAAGGAGGTACAAGGAGGTACAAACTGGTCATAGCTGATAAATATCTACAAGGAGGTACACACTGGTCATAGCTGATAGAGAGATGCATACGAGGAGGAGAGATACATTACATTACATTACATTCTCATTGAGAGGCCGTTGTTTGCCAAAGACTAGCTCGCTCCTCAACATCCCTGAGGGGTCTTCCAACAAATGCTCAGAAAGAGAAGGGCAACAAGATACAAGACTGCGTGAGTAAGGGGGCACAGGTATGGATGCCCCACACAGCAGGGTACTTCCAAGCGCGCGCTTTTGCACGCTGGCACGCTGCCTTTTTGAGCCCCACTGCGCGTTTCACGCAGTTTTTTGCAACCTCTTGTGGGCGCAGCAAGCATTTTTTGCGCTTTTTGCACTACAAAGCGCAGTTTTGTTTTTTTCAAGTGCGCCAAAGCGCTGGCCAATCTGGCCAATGGAAGTACCCTGCCACACAGAGAGATGAACGGAAGAACTCAGCCTGAAAGCTGCTGGATGTAATGCTATCACCACCATATGTCAAACTCTACTGGATGCAATGCTATTACCACCGTATGTCAAACTCTATTGGATGCCATGCTATTACTACTGTATATCAAACTCTACTGGATGCAATGCTATTACCACCGTATGTCAAACTCTACTGGATGCCATGCTAATAACACCGTATGTCAAACTCTATTGGATGCCATGCTATTACTACTGTATATCAAACTCTACTGGATGCAATGCTATTACCACCGTATGTCAAACTCTACTGGATGCCATGCTAATAACACCGCATATCAAACTCTACTGGATGCAATGCTATTACCACCGTATGTCAAACTCTACTGGATGCCATGCTAATACCACCGTATATCAAACTCTGCTGGATGCAATGCTATTACTACTTTATGTCAAACTCTACTGGATGCAATGCTATTACTGCTGTATGTCAAACTCTACTGGATGCCATGCTATTACTACTGTATGTCAAACTCTACTGGATGCAATGCTATTACTACTGTATGTCAAACACTACTGGATGCAATGCTATCACCACCGTATGTCAAACTCTACTGGATGCAATGCTATTACTACTGTATGTCAAACTCTACTGGATGCCATGCTATTACCACTGTATGTCAAACTCTGCTGGATGCAATGCTATTACCACCGTATGTCAAACTCTACTAGATGCAATGCTATTACCACCGTATGTCAAACTCTATTGGATGCAATGCTATTACCACTGTATGTCAAACTCTACTAGATGCAATGCTATTACCACCGTATGTCAAACTCTACTGGATGCAATGCTATTACTACTGTATGTCAAACTCTACTGGATGCAATGCTATTACCACTGTATGTCAAACTCTACTGGATGCCGTGCTATTACTGCTGTATGTCAAACTCTACCCCATGGACCTGTAACCCAATCTGAATGCCTCCATGATGATAACTTATGCACTATGACGTTGGTTTATTTGTTTTCTTGTTTTTTTATATGTTGGTTTATTTGTTTTCTTGTTTGTTTGTATGTTGGTTTATTTGTTTTCTTGTTTGTTTGTATGTTGGTTTATTTGTTTTCTTGCTTCTATGTTGGTTTATTTGTTTTCTTTTTTGTTTGTACGTTGGTTTATTTGTTTTCTTGTTTGTTTGTATGTTGGTTTATTTGTTTTCTTGTTTGTTTGTATGTTGGTTTATTTGTTTTCTTGCTTCTATGTTGGTTTATTTGTTTTCTTGTTTGTTTGTATGTTGGTTTATTTGTTTTCTTGCTTCTATGTTGGTTTATTTATTTTCTTGTTTGTTTGTATTTTGGTTTATTTGTTTTCTTGCTTCTATGTTGGTTTATTTGTTTTCTTGTTTGTTTGTATGTTGGTTTATTTGTTTTCTTGCTTCTATGTTGGTTTATTTATTTCCTTGTTTGTTTGTATGTTGATTGATTTGTTTTCTTGTTTGTATGTTGCTGTAATGCTTGTGTGCATATATGCAGCCATCACACAAATGATATGGAACACACCAGGATTTCTCGGTACTTTGAAAGTGGGTCTGTCACAGAGCATCTTCAAGTTACTTTGGGAGGGGGTCTGTCACAGAGCATCTTCAATTAGGTCTACTGGTGTCAATCCACACACACACCAATCAACCACTATGCGTATAAGCCCACAGAGCAGATCCTGGTCCTTCTTGGGTACTCACATAGTGCTCATTGGATGCACATCAAGCACATCATGCGCATTATATATTTATATTTATATGCGGCTGTAACTGTCTTCCACAAGCTTCAGCCTGTGCATTGACCGCACAGCTTGACAACCAGAGGTGACCAGCCCAGGTCCATGCTCAGGTAAAGGCAATAGGAGAGCCAGAAAAAAACAGTGTAGCTACCTCATGTGCGCAGAGATGGGTCAGAAAGTGCCTGAAAAGCCACTCAAACGGGCGGGACCGTGGCTAGGGTGGCCTGATGGCCGTGTTCTTATGGAAATGGGTCAGAAAGTGCCTAAAAGCCACTCAAACAGGCGGGACTGTGGCTAGGGTGGCCTGATGGCCTTGTTCCTATCGAATTAATGGTCCTGTGGCTATACCGGCCCAGGTTCCTGCGCAGGTACAGGCGACTCTGCCGCTGCTGACAGTACGGGTGCTATACTGAGGTCGAGCCTTCATTGGGGGCTGGTAACAAAACCAACACTAGTATAGATTTAACCTAAACCAACACTAGTCTGGATTTTTACACTACTATGGATTTAACACAAAACCAACACTAGTATAGATTTAACCTAAACCAACACTAGTCGGATTTTACACTACTATGGATTTAACAAAAAACACAACACTAGTATAGATTTAACCCTAAACCAACACCTAGTCTGGATTTTTACACTATTATATGGATTAACACAAAACCAACACTAGTATAGATTATAACCTAAACCAACACTAGTCTGGATTTTAACACTACTATGGATTTAACACAAAACCAACACTAGTAAGATTAACTAAACCAACACTAGTCTGGATTTTTACACTACCTATGGATTTAACACAAAACCAACACTAGTATAGATTTAACCTAAACCAACACTAGTCTGGATTTTTACACTACTATGGATTTAACACAAAACCAACACTAGTATAGATTTAACCTAAACCAACACTAGTCTGGATTTTACACTACTATGGATTTAACAAAAAACCAACACTAGTATAGATTTAACCTAAACCAACACTAGTCTGGATTTTTACACTACTATGGATTTAACACAAAACCAACACTAGTATAGATTTAACCTAAACCAACACTAGTCTGGATTTTTACACTACTATGGATTTAACACAAAACCAACACTAGTATAGATTTAACCTAAACCAACACTAGTCTGGATTTTACACTACTATGGATTTACACAAAACCAACACTAGTATAGATTTAACCTAAACCAAACACTAGTCTGGATTTTTACACTACTATGGATTTAACACAAAACCAACACTAGTATAGATTTAACCTAAACCAACACTAGTCTGGATTTTTACACTACTATGGATTTAACACAAAACCAACACTAGTATAGATTTAACCTAAACCAACACTAGTCTGGATTTTTACACTACTATGGATTTAACACAAAACCAACACTAGTATAGATTTAACCTAAACCAACACTAGTCTGGATTTTTACACTACTATGGATTTAACAAAAAACCAACACTAGTATAGATTTAACCTAAACCAACACTAGTCTGGATTTTTACACTACTATGGATTTAACACCAAACCAACACTAGTATAGATTTAACCTAAACCAACACTAGTCTGGATTTTTACACTACTATGGATTTAACACAAAACCAACACTAGTATAGATTTAACCTAAACCAACACTAGTCTGGATTTTTACACTACTATGGATTTAACACAAAACCAACACTAGTATAGATTTAACCTAAACCAACACTAGTCTGGATTTTTACACTACTATGGATTTACACACAAACCAACACTAGTATGGATTTAACCTAAACCAACACTAGTCTGGATTTTTACACTACTATGGATTTAACACAAAACCAACACTAGTATAGATTTAACCTAAACCAACACTAGTATGGATTTAACACAAAACCGACACTGGTATGGATTTAACAAAAAACAACACTAGTATTAATTTAACACAAAACCGACACTAGTATGGATTTAACAAAAACCAACACTAGTATGGATTTAACAAAAAACCGACACTGGTATGGATTTAACAAAAACCAACACTAGTATTAATTTAACAAAAAACCGACCCTAGTATGGATTTAACAAAAACCAACACTAGTATGGATTTAACACAAAACCGACACTAGTATGGATTTAACAAAAACCAACACTAGTATAGATTTAACACAAAACCGACACTAGTATGGATTTAACAAAAACTAACACTAGCATGGATTTAACACTTGTAAAGAGTTTCCCACTTAATGGATTGCTCAATATCCCACCATATTATGCCCTGCCTCCTAAACAAACCACTGATATGGAGTATCGGTAGGTCATCATTCATGAGGTCGAAGCATGGGTCGGAGGAGTAGCAGGTGGATGCAATGAGGTGGAGTAGCAAGTGGATGCTATGACGTGAATGCATAGTTGGATGAATATCATTCATGAGGTCAAAGGGTGGATCAGTGGATGAGCGGTGGATGCAATAAAGTGGATGCGATGAGGAGGATGAATATCATTCACGAGATCAAAGGGTACATCAGTGGATGCGTAGGTAGATGAATATTATTCATGAGGTCAAGGGTGGATCAGTGGATGCGTAGGTAGATGAATATCATTCATGAGGTCGAAGGGTGGATCAGTGGATGCGTAGGTAGATGAATATCATTCATGAGGTCGAAGGGTGGATCAGTGGATGCGTAGGTAGATGAATATCATTCATGAGGTCGAAGGGTGGATCAGTGGATGCGTAGGTAGATGAATATCATTCATGAGGTCGAAGGGTGGATCAGTGGATGCGTAGGTAGATGAATGTCATTCATGAGGTCGAAGGGTGGATCAGTGATGCGTAGGTAGATGAATATCATTCATGAGGTCGAAGGGTGGATCAGTGGATGCGTAGGTAGATGAATATCATTCATGAGGTCGAAGGGTGGATCAGTGGATGCGTAGGTAGATGAATATCATTCATGAGGTCGAAGGGTGGATCAGTGGATGCGTAGGTAGATGAATATCATTCATGAGGTCGAAGGGTGGATCAGTGGATGCGTAGGTAGATGAATATCATTCATGAGGTCGAAGGGTGGATCAGTGGATGCGT
The DNA here is from genome assembly GCA_013435795.1 of Chlamydomonas sp. ICE-L. NCBI lineage: Eukaryota > Viridiplantae > Chlorophyta > Chlorophyceae > Chlamydomonadales > Chlamydomonadaceae > Chlamydomonas > Chlamydomonas sp. ICE-L. Next base: position 159,215,519 of record JACBWV010000610.1, on the reverse strand, counting down.
AGGTAGATGAATATCATTCATGAGGTCGAAGGGTGGATCAGTGGATGCGTAGGTAGATGAATATCATTCATGAGGTCAAAGGGTGGATCAGTGGATGCGTAGGTAGATGAATATCATTCATGAGGTCAAAGGGTGGATCAGTGGATGAGCGGCGGAAGCAAAGAGGTGAATGTAATGAGGTAGATGCAATGAGGTGGATATCTCACCTGTTCCCAAAGCTTCTGTACTTGGTGACAATATCTTCACAGTCCTCTTGAAGAGACATATCCCCAGCCAAAACACCCCGAGCAAAACAAATTGAAAACATGTGTTTAGTCATTTAAAAAAATCTCTTATCTCGTTTTTCCCCCTTCATTTTATTGTATAAAATAAAATAAAATGAAAACATAAAGATATCTCACCTGTTCCCAAAGCTTCTTGTACTCAGTGACAATATCATCGCAATGCTCTTGAGGAGACATACCCCGAGCAGCGGCTGCAAGAGCAATCTTCTCGCCATGCTCATCCGTTCCGGTCACGAACCGAACACGCTTCCCTCTCAGACGCTGCACAAGCATGAGCCACCGGTTGCACATGAGGTAGGGGATGGCGATATGATACGATACAAAAAGTAATGATAACGCCTGGTGGGGCGTGGTATTTAGGGAGCCCCGTCTTACGGCGGTAGGGAACGGGCTGCTACTTTACCTGGACAAAGCTACCATGGCGGTTTACAGCGACCGCAAATACTTAAGCGCACCTGTGGGGATTCGAACCCAGCACCTATGCCGTTCAAGGAGCTCTGCCATTTAGCCATTCGTTAAACGGGGATTATGATACCATAAAATATCATGCCATCAAATGATATCATATGGTATAAGCCGGCAGTCTGACTAGACTAAAGTTACCATTTATATACAATATCATATCATACGGATTCTATGATATCATACGATAATTGATCACACTCGCCTTTGGTCAACATGATATGATATGCCGGTCCCTACACATTAGGGGCTTGGCGCCAATGCGGACATGAGTTTGCAGGTGGTTGCTCGTGGGGGAGTAAGGGCTTTGGGTTGGGTGGGTGTGGCTAAGGGGAATGGTTTAGATGGGGGCTGGTGGGGGGTAGGTGAGGGTCCTTCTTGGTCCTTTCCAAGTGGATTGAAGTGTTGAAGTGTTGTATGCATTTTACAGTCCAGGGGTAGGCCAAATGGACTAAAGGGACTTGCCCAACCGTGTTAGGAAGGGCTTAAAAAGAAAAAGCACTGATGAACTGAAGCCCAAACCATTGTTTTACCGACGGGGGTCCTGAGTTTGTGCTACAGTGATCATTGAAGTATTGAAGTTATGAAGTGTTGAAGTTTTTAAGTTATAAAAGCTTGGAATGAGTAACACGGGCTGCCTGTGGTGGCATCTAAATAGCGGGTGTGAGATCGTACTGGGGGGGTCCATTCCATGGTAACTCTACCAGGCAGTACATGATAGGAATCGTGAGTCATAGCGAGTCATATCAAAACAGCTGAGCCACCCCACGTATAAGGCAAATAGTTGGCATACTGACACAATTCAATTAATTCTGAAAAATTATCAAATCGGCCTCTACCTTGGACATTGCACAGCTAATTTGGGGGGTCTTCAGCACCCTTTTCTGCCCCCTTTCGGCACACTGAAGCACCCAGAATGTACCCTTTAGAGCAAAATAGTAGGGTGCCAAAGACCTCCCAAATGTGCAGAGTCTATTTTTGGCGGAGCCCCCTCTTCAAGGGGGCGGGAGCCCCCATGTTCACATATTTGTCCATTTGTCTGACCGAAAAGAAAAAAAAATTGAAGACCAACACGTCAGCCAACGATCGCGTAACTAACTTGCTTCGGTCAGCTCCATCGTTGCCACCTTACGTTCCGTTGCCAACACACTCCGCCAATTTTCCGCGTCGCTTGCCCCGCTGCATAGGACTTGTTCTGTATAGCCCTACCGGTCACGGTAAGACCCTTGCGCCTATTTGGCCTACCCCTGGACTGTAACATACATACAGTGTTGTGCAGACAGACTCTTACCTGATACCGGGCCAATGTATCCGCTGCAATTGTTGGGTACGCACTGCCCATGTGAGGAGCTGCAAGATGGAGGAAGGTGCATGTTAATAACACATGCAAAAAATTATCATTGTGAATAAGTTCGATGTGACCATGGTGATCATGATTACCATGGTTAGTTATGGTGTGTTTAATTGATTCCAAGCTGGCAGACCACCTGCTAGAACTGGTGGTAGGGGGAAACACACCATGCCCATGCGTTAGCTGTGCTGTGTCTCCACCGTGCCTGGCTGTGCCCATGCTCACCACCAGCTTCAGCTGAACTGTGTATCAACCTATCTGGACTGTGTGCCCATGCAGTACCGTGGGCATGGGGCACAGTGGCACTGACCTGCATTGACGTAGTACAGTGGCGTGGTGACCGTGAAGTCTTGCCTCTCATTGGCAGATTCGGCAGTTGCTGCGACCATGACCCGTGGTCGGGGTGCATAGCTGGACAGGGCTCGTGGGCGCAACACCCGATTGCCCAGGGTAGATGCGATGGGGCGGAAAGAAGTGAGAATGCGGGGTTGCATTATGGCAGTCCTGTTTGCGGCTGCTGCGATAGCCATGGTTTGGAGTACCGATTGCGCGAACAATGCCCGACCTGTGGACGAAAAGATAAGGAGCGTGTGGCGTGAATGGCGTGGCCCCAGACTTGGTTTCTGGCCTTCTTCGGGCACCGTTCTTCGCGGGGCGACCCGAGGGGCGAACTGGGGGCAGCTGGTGAACGCCAACCGCGCAGCCTGTCAGGCATCAGGGCGTATACGTCGGCGTCCCACCTGTCAAGTTTCGAAGAGGAAGGATTCGGAGCTCTGCTGGCTCCGAGCTGCCAGCGTCACCATCGAGTGGTCAGCGTCACTCGTTTCAGGCTGTACAGGCCGGCCTTCCTATCCGAATCCTTCCTCTCCGAAACTTGACAGGAGGTCAGGCAGCGCATGCAAAGAGTACATAGGACCTGAGGGAAGAATGCTAGACTACAAGATCTGCATTTTCAGACGCACCCAGTTCCAAGATCTGCATCTGAGACGCAACGGACCCTCCAACTCGAAAACGCAACCGACCTACTGCATCTGCGTCTAAGACGCAGCGGACACTCCAAGATATGCGTCTAAGACGCATGGCGCAGCGTTTCGAACAACCCTAGAGCTAGCTAGTTGCGAAAACGTATGTCAAATCTGAAGCAGAAGCCTCCGCCTATTCGCCTGTGAATGTGAACTTTTGAGAATCTGAAGGTTGTCCCTGATGAGCAAGGTCAAGGTATCAGTCCAGCTGGTCGGAGGAGGCAGATATCCCATGGAACTAGACTCTGAGCAGCCGGTATGAGGGGGTTGGGGGGTGGAACTGTTGCACACACACACACACACACACACACACACTAGGGGGTGAAACTATTGCACACACACACACACACACACACACACACACACACACACACTAGGGGGTGAAACTGTTGCACAAACACACACACTGGGGGGTGAAACTATTGCACACACACACACACACACACACACACACACACTGGGGGGTGTAACTGTTGCACAAACACACACACTGGGGGGTGAAACTATTGCACACACACACACACACACACACACACACACACTAGGGGGTGAAACTGTTGCACAAACACACACACTGGGGGGTGAAACTATTGCACACACACACACACACACACACACACACACACACTGGGGGGTGTAACTGTTGCACAAACACACACACTGGGGGGTGAAACTATTGCACACACACACACACACACACACACACACACTAGGGGTGAAACTGTTGCACACACACACACACTGGGGGGTGAAACTATTGCACACACACACACACACACACACACTAGGGGGTGAAACTGTTGCACACACACACACACTGGGGGGTGAAACTATTGCACACACACACACACACACACTGGGGGGTGTAACTGTTGCACAAACACACACACTGGGGGGTGAAACTATTGCACACACACACACACACACACACACACTAGGGGGTGAAACTGTTGCACACACACACACACTGGGGGGTGAAACTATTGCACACACACACACATACACACACACTAGGGGGTGAAACTGTTGCACAAACACACACACTGGGGGGGTGAAACTATTGCACACAAACACACACACACACACACACACACACACACTGGGGGTGAAACTATTGCACACACACACACACACACACACACACACTCTAGGGGGTGAAACTGTTGCACACACACACACACTGGGGGTGAAACTATTGCACACACACACACACACACACACACACTGGGGGGTGTAACTGTTGCACAAACACACACACTGGGGGTGAAACTATTGCACACACACACACACACACACACACACACACACTGGGGGGTGTAACTGTTGCACAAACACACACTGGGGGGTGAAACTATTGCACACACACACACACACACACACACACACACTGGGGGTGTAACTGTTGCACAAACACACACACTGGGGGGTGAAACTATTGCACACACACACACACACACACACACACTAGGGGGTGAAACTGTTGCACACACACACACACTGGGGGGTGAAACTATTGCACACACACACACACACACACACACACACACTGGGGGGTGTAACTGTTGCACAAACACACACACTGGGGGGTGAAACTATTGCACACACACACACACACACACTGGGGGGTGTAACTGTTGCACACACACACACACTGGGGGGTGTAACTATTGCACACACACACACACACACACACACACTCTGGGGGGGTGTAACTGTTGCCCTGGTGGAGCTAACTTGAGTTCTTCGGGGAGTCGGGCGTGGCACCCCAAAGATATTTGTATATATTTTATTTAAATTTGAGTCGGAACAAACCTCTTATCCGGGATTCTCGGCTTCATCCCTGAGTTTTTTAGCTCTCTTGGATTCTTTTCCAGATGTAACTGTTGCACACACACACTGAGGGGTGAAACTCTTGCACACATGCGCACACACACACACACAGGGGGGGTGAAATTGTTGCCCCCCCACCCCTACCCCCACCCCCACCCCACCCCACATACACACACACTGGGGGGGTGAAACTTTTGCCCTGGTGGAGCTAACTTGAGATCTTCGGCGAGTCTGGCGTGGCATCCTGAAGTTATAAAGTTATGGAAATAACCTATATTTTTGAACAAGTTATGGAAATAACCTCTATTTTAATTAACCTCTATAATAATAATTTTCGAACAATGGAAACAACCTCTATTTTAATTAACCTCTAGAATAATAATTTTTGAACAAGTTATGGAAATAACCTCTATTTAATTAACCTCTATAATAAAGTTATGGAAATAACCTCTATTTTTGAACAAGTTCGATGCAGCGTTGCCTGCGACGCTAAAAATTGGCGGAGAGTGATAGCGACGGAGCAACAGGTGGAAAGAGAAGCTAGTTAGTTACGAGACATGTCTGGCTTCATCATGGTCAGACGGTCGGTCGGTCGAACGGACAAATGGGTAACACTGGGGGCTCCCGCCTCTCAGAAGGGGGGGCTCCGCCCAAAATACCCTCCTTCAGCCAGCGGAGTCACAGCTCAATTGGATTTTTTATTACTTGCTACTAAGATGTATCCAAACTTATATCAACACTATCAATCCTGCTAAGTCTTTCGATTGTGTTATAACTCATAAAAGGAAGTTATAAGTCACCATATATAAGTAGGGAACGGCAAATCGTATGCTGTCAACCAAAGATGAGTATGATATCATATGATTTCATACAAAAATCATATGATTAAAAATCATATGATATGGTGCTCCAGGCCTAAGTTAACTAGTCAGACCGCCGGCATCATATGAAATCATATGATATCATATGATGACATGATATCATATGATATCATATTGCCGATCCCTATATATAAGTTACTTAGCCCTCTTGTTATTCTTTTCCAGGTGCGACAACTGCTCGAAGCTGTCAGCCAATCCATCCAGCAGCCAACAAACAGGCTGAAGCTGTTCCTTAAACACCAACGGCTGAAGGATGGGGAGTGTGTTAAACTGCGGAGTGGAGGTGAAGCCCAGCTACCATAGTAATTGTGTTTGTGGGAGCTGTTCTGGGTAGGGGAAAGCACACAGTATTCACGCTTGCCATTGTTTTTGTGGGGGCTGTTCTGGTTGGAGGAAAGCACACAGTTTTTACGCTTGCCATTGTGTTTGTGGGGGTTGTTCTGGATGGAGGAAAGCACACAGTTCTTACGCTTGCCATTGTGTTTGTGGAAGCTGTTCTGGATGGGGGAAAGCACACAGTTTTTACGCTTGCCATTGTGTTTGTGGAAGCTGTTCTGGTTGGAGGAAAGCACAAAGTTTTTACGCTTGCCATTGTGTTTGTGGGAGCTGTTCTGGTTGGGGGAAAGCACACAGTTTTCACGCTTGCCATTGTGTTTGTAGAAGCTGTTCTGGTTGGAGGAAAGCACAAAGTTTTTACGCTTGCCATTGTGTTTGTGGGAGCTGTTCTGGTTGGGGGAAAGCACACAGTTTTCACGCTTTCCATTGTGTTTGTAGAAGCTGTTCTGGATAGGGGAAAGCACACAGTTTTCACGATTGCCACTGTGTTTGTGAGAGCTGTTCTGTATGGAGGAAAGCACACAGTTCTCACGCTTGCCAGCGCTTTCCATTGTGTTTGTGGAAGCTGTTCTGGATGGAGGAAAGCAAACAGTTTTCACGCATGCCATTGCCATCACCCTGGTATTTTGCTTCTACCACAAACCCAACAGACATTTTGCCATTCATGCTTTGGTACTCTGATTGTCAGCCATGCCTGTGCTCTCTTATTATTGTAAATATATATTGTAACCGAGGGTCACACCTCCTCCATCTTCATGTACACGTCCTTAATCTTCATATTCATTCCATGTGGCAGGCCCCAAGGCTTCGAATGTATGAGTTCACATGATGTGGGTAAAGAACGGCAATATGATATCATATAATATGATATCATATAATATGATATGATATAATATAATATAATATGATATGATATAATATGATACAATATGATATGATATAATATGATATCATATAATATGATATGATATAATATGATATGATATGATATGATATAATATGATATGATATAATATGATATGATATAATATGATATCATATGATGACGGCAGTCCAACAAGACTAAAGCTGCCATTTATATACAATATCAAAGGATGCAGTTTGTATGATGTCATATGGTATCATACTAGCCTTTGGTCTACATCATATGATATGCCGGTCCCTAGATATGGGTAGTCACGAAATCCTTCCCCAAAAGAATTCATGTATCTGAATGATATGTATTTGAAGGATTTCACGAAGAGCGATCCCGATTTGGACGAAAGCAGGTGTGGGGTCCTATCAGGTTGCTGGTTCGAACCCCATCGAGGTCACCTGAGCCCACCCGGAGGGTCGTCGTCCGGCATGGTAACTGGACTCTAGGTGTGATGTAAGCATCCATCCATCGCACGCAGCCGGTTCCCTTACTACCATGTCCTTAGAAGTGTCACTGTGACATATCTTGGAAGTTGATTTTTTTTTTTTTAAGGGATTTGGCAGGGGGGGGGCCAAAAAAAGGTGCTAGACCCCATCACAAAAAAGTGCTGAGGCACCCTTCTGCAGACCCCCCCCCCCCCCCAGCTCCGGAACCCACTGTACAGCCACTATCTCACCCACCACTTAGTGTTATGGTGTCTAATCAGGCTCATTTTACAGGGTTTTCAAAGGCCTATCCATTGAGGTTGGTCTTGGGTTTTAACCACTGGGAATGTTTGAAGCATAGAAAATCATCATCACCAATGTTACATTTTTTTGTGACTTGGGGGGGAGGGGGGGGGGGGGGGGGGGGGGGGGGGGGGAGGGTTTAGGGAATTAGGGTTTAGGGAATTCTGATGGTGCTCTAAGTTTCCGTGGTTGCCGCAAAGCAATTGTTTACCGCACTTGTCGCAGGTAGTGCCCTTGGATTGTGGGTCCATTGAATAACATCAAATAGCACAAGGCACCAGAACAAAAAAGACGCAGAGAGAGAGAGAGAGAGAGAGAGAGAGAGACCCTAGACCCCCCCCCCCCTCTACCCTGGGCATAACATGGGGTGGATCCCTACCCCAATTGCATAAATGGACTGGTGTTTAGTAGGGGAACACCCTAGTTCCACTCCCATGTCAATCTGAGGGCTGTACAAAAGTGTCTGAAAAGTACCTAATTTTTTGAAAATGTCAGATTTTTTCCTTACCCCCCCCCCCCCCCCCCCCCCCCCCCCTCCGCGACCCCAAACTTTGGAGGACCGGCACTTTTTTCTACTGGGCCAAATTAAGAAATAAGACCGGATTCTTCATCCTCTCAATGATACCTACAAGGTTTGATGATGGGGACATTTTGGTTTGAAGTTGCCCCCCTCCTTGGGATTTGGTAGTATGAAAGCAAAATGTGAAAGAAAGTAGTAGAAAGACAAATGTCCAAGCAGAGCACTTCAGGTTCACATGAATCAGCTTTTCAAGATTCTGGCGACCTGATTCTAGAGTGATTAAATTCTGAGTGTATAGAAAGCTGTGAATATCATATGATGCCGGGAATATAATATGAAAGCTATGTACAAGTTAAGCACTTCAGGTTCACATGAATCAGCTTTTCAAGATTCTGGTGCCCCAATTCTAGAGTGATTAAAACATCTGGTTTCATAGAAAGCTGTGATCTTAATAGTTTAATTGTTTATACAATTTTAAGTATGTGTTATCACGCGCTTAACTTAAAAGTCTAATAGTTTTTAAGTTATATATTACGCTTAACTTTAAAGTTCAATCCTTTAATCCTTTAACTTTAAATTTTAATAGTCTATAAATATGTGGAATCACATGCTCTACATGGCATTTGCTTTGTTAAACCTGATGCCGCACTATGCTACTACTACACTCATATTTCCTGCAGGTAATATTCACATTTCACTTACTACTACTACACTACTACTAGACTCATGTATAACTACTACTACTGTATTCATATATGACTACTACTTTACTCATTTATAACTATTTCTAAACTCATATATAACTCCTACTGTATTCATATATTACTACTACTTTACACATTTATTACTACTTATAAATTCATGTATGACAACTATGCTCATATTTGCTGCTGGTAAACATGATAGATGGCCCTGGCTGTGACAGGTAGAGTATGTAGGTAGAGTATGTGACATGCAACAATAGTACATTCATGTTCCGCGGGGGGGGGGGGGGGGGGGGGGGGGGAGGTTAAGTGTGCACCATGGGGGAGGGGTGCATGCGCATTATACACCTAAACATGATAGATGGTCCAGGCTGACCCCACTTGGCCATTGACGAACAGATAAAGTAAATTAAAATCAAATAAACGATAGTAAAGTAAACCTCACGTGGCCATTCATGAACAGATAAAGTAAAGTAAAGTAAATTTAAATATAGTAAAGGAAATCTCGCTTGACCATTCATGAACAGATAAAGTAAATTGAAATAAAATAAAATAAAGTAAACCTCACTTGGCCATTCATGAACAGATAAAGTAAATTGAAATAAAATAAAATAAAGTAAACCTCACTTGGCCATTCATGAACAGATAAAGTTAATTAAAATAATCTAAGATAAAGCAAACCTCACTTGGCCATTCATGAACAGATAAAGTAAATTAAAATAAAATAAAGCAAATCTCACTTGGCCATTCATGAACAGATAAATCAAAATAAAATAAAATAAAGTAAACCTCACTTGGCCATTCATGAACAGATTGCGTAAATTAAACAAAAAAGTAAGCCTCGCTTGCCCATTTATGAACAGATAAAGTGTCAGCCATGCTTTACCGAAAGGAAGTCACTACCACTGCTCAGTCAGATGAAGAGGACTTGGAAGCAGAATCTGATGATGAACCAGCTGAGCTTCCTTCTGATGTGTATGAGTGGGAGGTTGCAGTGGTGGAAGGCTTACGTCAGAGGTCGGAACATAGTGTAATGATTCAGATGACAGTGTAATGAGAGTGTAATGATTCAGATGACATATTTTTATGATTTGGATGAGAGTGTAATGATTAAGGTGAGAGAGTGTAATGATTCAGATGAGAGGAATTGTTGATGAGTGGAATTATTTTAATGGGTGTGATTATAACTTGGATGTATGGAATTATTAGGTCACTCTACCTGCTTCATTCTCTCTTGTTTGTGATCACTGTTTTCTGTTGTAATGAGAACGCCTGGTGAGGCGTGGTATTAAGGGAGCCCTGCCTTTCGGTGGTCGGGAATGGGCTGCTACTTAGTATGATTTTTTACCTGGACAAAGCTACTTCTGTGTTGTATGTATGTATGGCCAAGGATGGCTGATGTATGTATGTTCATGAATGGCCAAGTTAGGTCAGCATGAACAATGTATCATGTTCACCAGCAGAATCCCTTCTCTTGTTTTGTTGCTCAGTGCCCACATATCTTGCTTGCTTGCTTGCTTGCTTGCTTGCTTGCTTGCTTGCTTGCTTGCTTGCTTGCTTGCTTGCTTGCTTGCTTGCTTGCTTGCTTGCTTGCTTGCTTGCTGCAACATTGTCTTGGTGAGGATTTGCGTGGAAGACCCCTCCCAGATGTTGTGAAGAGGGCTTGTCTTGGGCCATTGCAACGAAATGCAATGTAATGTAATGCAATATAATACAATGTAATGCAATATAATGCAATGTAATGTAATGCAATGTAATGCAACGTAATGCAACGTAATGCAACGTAATGCAACGTAATGCAACGTAATGCAACGTAATGCAACGTAATGCAACGTAATGCAACGTAATGCAATGTTATGCAATGTAATGCAATGTAATGCAATGTAATGCAATGTAATGCAATGTAATACAATATAACGCAACATAATGCAACGTAATGCAATGTAATGTAATGCAACGTAATGCAACGTAATGCTATGTAATGCAATGTAATGCAATGTAATGCAATGTAATGCAATGTGATGAAAACGTACTGAGGGATATCTTCCATTAAGAACCACGCTGCAGGGCTGCTTGCCCTGAATGGATCATTGGCTGGGTCGTCCTTGATGTCACCCACACCAAGCCCCCACCCTCACTCCCAACCCCCACTGCTGTTGCTCACTGCAGACTGCCTCCTCCGCCATTAGCAACCTCACTGTCTTATACACACCCACACGCCCCACCCCCATTACACACACACGGACCACCACCTCCACTCTCTCTCTCACCTCTACTCCCCCCCCCCCCCCCCCACCACCACCACCACCACCACCTCGTACACACACCACCACCACCACCTCCACTATCACACCCACACGCCCCACCCACACCAAGCCCCCACCCTCACTCCCACCCCTCACAGCTGTTGCTCACTGCAGACTGCCTCCTCCGCCTTCAGCAACCTCACTGTCTCATACACACACAAGCCCCACCCCCATTACACACACACACGCACCACCACCTCCACTCTCACTCTCACCTCTACTCCCCCCCACCCCCACACCCCCACCTCTTACACACACCACCACCACCACCTCCACTATCACACCCACACGCCCCACCCACACCATGCCCCCACCCTCACTCCCACGCTGCAGGGCTGCTTGCCCTGAATGGATTATTGACTGGTTCGTCCTTGTTCGACCCCTTGGCATTGTTCTTTTCTTTGTGTGGATGGTAGGCGCCAGGCTATCTTCCTACTTGGACCTGGGCCCTGTATACATCTTGGTGAGCTGTTGTTGTTCATCTTGGTGAGCTGCTGTTGTACATCTTGGTGAGCTGCTGTTATACATCTTGGTGAGCTGCTGTTGTACATTTTGGTGAGCTGCTGTTGTACATCTTGGTGAGCTGCTGTTATACATCTTGGTGAGCTGCTGTTGTACATCTTGGTGAGCTGCTGTTGCACATCTTGGTGAGCTGCTGTTATACATCTTGGTGAGCTGCTGTTGTACATCTTGGTGAGCTGCTGTTATACATCTTGGTGAGCTGCTGTTGTACATCTTGGTGAGCTGCTGTTGTACATCTTGGTGAGCTGCTGTTGTACATCTTGGTGAGCTGCTGTTATACATCTTGGTGAGCTGCTGTTGTACATCTTGGTGAGCTGCTGTTTTACATCTTGGTGAGCTGCTGTTTTACATCTTGGTGAGCTGCTGTTATACATCTTGGTGAGCTGCTGTTGTACATCTTGGTGAGCTGCTTTTGTACATCTTGGTGGCTGCTGTTGTGCATCTTGGTGAGCTGCTGTTATACATCTTGGTGAGCTGCTGTTGTACATCTTGGTGAGCTGCTGTTGTTGCTTCCCCTTGCAAACCATGTATGTATGTATGTATGTATCTTACAGTCCAGGGTTAGGCCAAATATGCTCTCAGCAGAGCTTTTCTTTTCAGCTACAAGCAGCAGCTTAAAGGCAGCTCCTTGCAAACACCACATCACCCTCTGCAGAGCTTTTCTTTTTAGCTACGAGCGGCAGCTTCTAGTCAGCTTCTACACATCACCCTCTGCAGATCTTTTCTTTTCAGCTTCGAGCAGCAGCTTCTCGACAGCTCCTTGCAAACCAACACGTCACTCTCAGCAGAGCTTTTCTTTTCAGCTACCAGCAGCAGCTTCTATGCAGCTTCTACACACCACCCTCTGCAGAACTTTTATTTTCAGCTACGAGCAGCAGTTTCTAGGTAGCTTCTACACATCACCCTCTGCAGATCTTTTCTTTTCAGCTAAGAGCAGCAGCTTCTAGGCAGCTTCTACACACCACCCTCTGCAGATCTTTTATTTTCAGCTACGAGCAGCAGTTTCTAGGTAGCTTCTACACATCACCCTCTGCAGATCTTTCCTTTTCAGCTAAGAGCAGCAGCTTCTAGGCAGCTTCTACACACCACCCTCTGCAGAACTTTTATTTTCAGCACGAGCAGCAGTTTCTAGGCAGTTTCTACACATCACCCTCTGCAGAGCTTTCTTTTCAGCTACAAGCAGCAGCTTCTAGGCAGCTTCTACACATCACCCTTTGCAGAACTTTTATTTTCAGCTACGAGCAGCAGTTTCTAGGTAGCTTCTACACATCACCCTCTGCTTAGCTTTTCATTTCAGCTAAGAGCAGCAGCTTCTAGGCAGCTTCTACACATCACCCTCTGCTTAGCTTTTCTTTTCAGCTATGAGCAGCAGTTTCTAGGCAGCTCCCTGGGCTCTCTCTTCATCCAAACTTTAAGCGACAACCTAGGCACCTGGAAGCTGATATCATCAGTTTTCCATTGCTCCTGGAATCTTTGGGTTTGGCACAGTGACAATCTCAGGGAGCTGCCTAGAAGCTGGCGCTGGTAGCCGAAAAGAAAAACAGTGACCCTCTGGTGCTGAACTGTGTCCTGATTTTCACCTCTCTGCCTCTGTCGTGAGAAAAACATATTCTCGTGTACTACTGCAATTCGACCTTAGTAAACTGATCATCGACCAGGAATATAGGACCAAGCACACTGCAAATTTGGAGGGTCTTCAGCACCCATATAATTGGCTCGGAAGGGTGCATTCTCAGTGGGAAGGTTGCTGTAGGAGTGCAGAAAAGGGTGCCCAAGATCCTCCAAATGCGCAGTGTTTCACATGGCTACCTTCGTTTCTACAGAAACTGTTTTAAGACCCCTTGTACCTTGACCTGCACCATCACGCACTCCTTCTCTCTCCTTAATCTCCTCCTCCTCCTCCTCCTCCTCCTCCTCCTCCTCCTCTCTCCGCTCCCCCTTCCCCTCCCCCTCCCCCTCACTTCTCTCCTCCTCCTACTCCTCTGCCTCTCTCTCCTCTCCTCTCCTTCTCCTCCCCTCTCCTTCTCTCCCAAGCAGTGGAAAAAAGATTCACACATGAGCTCCTTGCTTGTGATCAGTGTGTCATATATAGGGAACGGTAATATGATGCCATATGATCATGTCATTATATGATGCCGGCGGACTGACTGCGCTAAAGCAACCATTTATATACAATCTCATATGATGCTGGCAGTCTGACTAGGCTAAAGCAACCATTTATAAACAATGTGATACGATGCATTTTGTATGATATCGTGTGATATTATACTCACCTTTGGTCAGCATCATATGATATGCCAGTCCCTAGTCATATACCTTCCACTGTCTCAACAATTCATTTATAATTTTTGAATCATTTACCCAACAGGGCACCATTGTGGTCCTTATTTATCGGAATCTCGGGAAAAGGCGTCATGGAGAGCTATCTGCATACAGTATCTTCAATCAAAACGTGCAGGTCAGTTTGTATTTTATTTTATTTTATTTGAATCTTCAATTGAAATGTGCAGGACAGTTTTTATTTTGTTTTATTCGTATCTTCAATCGAAATGAGCAGGTCAGTTTTTTTGTAATTCAATCGAAATGTGCAGGTCAGTTTGTATTTATTTTTAATTGTATCTTCGATCGAAATGTGCAGGTCAGTTTGTATTTATTTGTATTTGTATCTTCGATCGAAATGTGCAGGTCAGTTTTTCCAGGAAGTTCATGAAATCAGGTGCAGTCATCACCACCACCACCACCATCACCACCAGCATCACCAGCATCATCATTACCACTATTATTATCATCATCTACATGTCACCATTATCAATATCAGCATTACCACCACCACTATCATCAGCAGAAGCACCATCACCAGCAGCAGCATTGCCACTATCACCATGAGCAGCACCATCACCAGTACAGCATTACCACCAGAATCATCATCATCATCACCACCACCAGTACAGCATTACCACCATCATCGCCATCAGCATTACCTATATCATCATCATCATCATCATCATCATCATCACCATCACCAGTACAGCATTACCACCATCATCGCCATCATCATCACCACCACCAGAACAGCATTACCACCATTATCGCCATCAGCATTACCTCTATCATCATCATCATCATCATCATCACCATCACCAGTACAGCATTACCACCATCATCGCCATCAGCATTACCCCTATCATCATCATCGTCATCATCACCACCACCAGTACAGCATTACCACCATCATCGCCATCAGCATTACCTCTATCATCATCATCATCATCATCATCATCATCATCATCATCATCATCATCATCATCATCACCACCATCACCATTACCATTACCACCACCATCACCAGCATCAGCATCAGGATTAACACCACCATCATCAGCATCACCACCATCATCAGAACAGAATATTATTGGAGGATCCCCTGCAAATGCATGGAGGGGAAGGATAATAGGAGGGGGGAAGGGAGAAAGGGGAGGAAGGGGGGTAAGGGGGGATGGGGGACAAGGGGAAGAGGGGGAGAAGGGCGGGAGTCACGTGCGATGGACCCAGAAAATGGTAACGTAGCCTCATCACATGTTGTCTAACTCAAGGTATCCCTGTTAATCATGTATGAATGTTACAGTCCAGAGTTAGGCCCAATAGGCTCGAGGGACTTGCCCAACCGTGACAGGAAGGGCCAAAAAGAAATAGCATTGATGTACTGAACCCCAAACAATATTTTTACCAACGGGGACCCTGAGTTTCTGCTACATTGATACTTTAATTCAATTTCCTGGCCAAAACAACAGCTGCAGACCCAACTAGGTTACACGCAAAGAAGAAGCTGCAGGTATGTTGCTTTGCGAATTGCGATTGCGCACGCCCGGTATTCTCAGCGGGGTCGGCTTTGGCAAGTTGTTGGCAGGTTGGATCCGCAGCCTGCTCTTTATCAACTTCGTATTTCTGCATGATCTAGGCCCACAGTCAGAGTGAAAGGGATGAGGTAGGGAGAAGGGGATTACGCGTGCGTGCCAGTGTTTGGAGAAAGAGAGAGAGGGGGGGGAGGGTCGAGGGGGGCCCACCCTGGGTGGGGATTACTGGGGTGAGGGGAGGGGGGAGAAAGAGAATGTGTGTAAATGGGGTGGGGTGAGGGGCAAGGAGAGATCGAGAAATGTGTGGACGCTGAGGCTCTGTCTTGGGTTGAGTTGGAATGGTATGTGTGTGATGCAGATGGGTAGGGGGGTGCATACAAGGACGTAACCCGTTCTTTTACCCACACCAGAACCCAGGGCCTGGGTGGGTGGTGGCCAACGGCCACACAGGCTACCGTACTAGTACAAACATAAACACACATACATACATACATACATACATACATACATACATACATACATACATACATACATACATACATACATACTGAAAGGCTAAATACCCGGTCTCTAATTATGAGATGTTCCCCAATGCACTGCAGCGACTCCCAGGGACACTGAGTGCCGATGACATTGATCGACATATCAGGCGAGGAGGTGGGGCAGCTGGGGCGGCTGCCTTGCTGAGCCAATTCTAGGCCTAAGTGCGCCTACTCTTTTGTAGGAGTGGCAACACCATTCGAATTGAATCCTCGGTGCCGCTGGTTTGTGTCGGGAGTCCCACCTTCGAGTGTTAAATTCCTTATGTAAACAATAATAAAAAGGCATCACCTGTTTTTGCCAGCTGATTCACACTGTACTGCTGGTGTACGCTGACTGTTCAGACATATCTAGCTGGTCCTAGTAGCCAGCTGATTCACACTTTATTGCTGGTGTATGTATGTTACAGTCCAGGGGTAGGCCAAATCTGCTGAAGGCACTTGCCCAACCGTGACATGTTATTGTCCGATATACGTCGGACACTGAGTCGGCATAATGCATACCGGTGCCTAGTCCCTCCAGGTCCCGAGTTGCCTGCCGCCAGGCATAGGCTAGCTATGGCCTGCACGGGTCTGTAGGATCTTCCTGCAGACTCCCGTCTTCTATATATACGCACTTGATGCGCTCTTTATCATCTTCTCTTCAGTTCACTATCGTGTAACCACTCTAGCATTGAAAGGTTATCGGCCCTGACCGCTGCCCGAAGACGACGCCACTGCGCCTGTGCCACGGAGATTCAGCCCTGCACAAGGTGAGAGTTTTCCCTCTGACTTGCTCGACGGCTTGAGTACTGATTTTGGCCCTGGATTGCCTACGCTTCGTCGTGAGGAATCTACTCCTGCGCTGCCTCGCCTACTGCCCACACAACATTGTTGTCTCTACCTTCCGTCCAAGACGCCCCGTAGACGCAGTCCAGAAGTCACAGTAGATCCCTGACGTGAGTTGCATTACTCATTAGATCACACATAGCGTTGAACAATCCCCGGAGATTATTGTGCCAAGGAGATCAAGCCCTGCACTATCCTCAACTGGGTCCTCAGTTGAGGATAGTGCAGGGCTTGATCTCCTTGGCACAATAATCTCCGGGGATTGTTCAACGCTATGTGTGATCTAATGAGTAATGCAACTCACGTCAGGGATCTACTGTGACTTCTGGACTGCATCTACGGGGCGTCTTGGACGGAAGGTAGAGACAACAATGTTGTGTGGGCAGTAGGCGAGGCAGCGCAGGAGTAGATTCCTCACGACGAAGCGTAGGCAATCCAGGGCCAAAAGCAGTACTCAAGCCGTCGAGCAAGTCAGGGGGAAAACTCTCACCTGATCAGCCCCTCACTCATGTCAACATGAACACCACCCCAGTGCAATTCCTTAACAACTCTGGCCTCTCCAAGACCAGGTTTGGCACTATGCTCACCACCCTCAACATTTCTCTTTCCTCCCTTAGAGCCTTAAGCATCAGACCAAGACAACCTGTTCCCCACCTCATCCGCCAGTTCACCACATAGTTCCCTACCCTGCTAGCAACACATACACCCCAGCAGACAGATGCACAGCAGTCCTTCCTCAGTTTGTGGACCCATCCTTAAGCACATCAGCAGACTGCAGCACATGGTACACTCCTACCCCACCGTCTCCACAGCTGACAGGCCCACCCTCCAGTGGGGCATCTGCCTGCAAGCAGCTTTGGTCCAAGCACATGCATGAGTCCTGATTACCTGGCCCAAAATGCTAATGGATCCCATCGGCTGTGTGTATCCTGGAGGCAAAGTAATCTGTGTCAACAACCTGAGCATGCACTGGAACCCCATGGATTTCTGGCTCATCAACAAGCTGGACACCCCTAGTATGTCTCAGAGGTCATTTCCCACCCTTTTAGGCAAGATCCACCAGCAGTTGGAGCTTGATGGATACCCAGCATCTGGCACCTAGAGATAAACCTATAGTTTATTGCTCCTACTTGTTTTAGTCATGAACACTCAAGGATTAAAAAAATTACTGCCTTCATATGTACTGCCATATGTACTGATGCCTATTTTGACCATTTAGATTACCTCATGCTTTCTGCAAGATGCCTGCAATACTCTAATTTAGGATGCTCCCAAATTATGGGGGGACTAGTACAGACATCTTGCCTGAACTTATTCTCCCATCTCGAATCATGCACTCTTCTCGTAACCAAGCAAGCTTGCAACTCTGCAGCTTCCTTCTCCCTTTCCTAGCAGCCTCCTTGCAACCTAGCCCGCAGCCTATCTGCAGTTACCTCCTAGATTCCTAGCAGCTTCCCTGCAATCTAGCCTGCAGCCCCTTTGCAGTTTCCTATCTTGGCCAGCTACCTCAGTAGCCTGACAATGACTTTGAAGACCTCTCCTAATGTGCCTTACCCCTATAAATTCTGCTCTGAATGATTTATTATTTACAGTCCTTCACATCAGCACTTTGCAGCCTTTCTAAAGTTTTGCCAGCCTTTACATCATTATTATTTTCTTGTGCCCCTCAGTTAATTCCAGGAATTCTTGAGCTCAAGAATACCTTTAATTGGGGGGGATGTTATTGTCCGATATACGTCGGACACTGAGTCGGCATAATGCATACCGGTGCCTGGTCCCTCCAGGACCCGAGTTGCCTGCCGCCAGGCCATAGGCTAGCTATGGCCAGCACGGGTCTGCAGGATCTTCCTGCAGACTCCCGTCTTCTATATATACGCACTCGATGCGCTCTTTATCATCTTCTCTTCAGTTCACTATCGTGCAACCACTCTAGCATTGAAATGACATAAAAGGCTAAAAAGTAAAAGCATTGATGAACTGAACCCCAAATAATCGTTTTACTGACGGGGGGGGGGGGGGGGGGGGGGGGGGGGGGGGGGGGGCTGAGTTCTTGCTGCAGTGAACCAACTGAAGTACCAAACTCACGGTAGTTATGCCTTCGTACATAATCGCATGACGGAGGGAATGACAGAAGGGTTGTCAACATGATATTTAAATGACAGATCAGCACCACTCTACTGTTGCACCTTGGGCTAAAGATTACAATGACAGATCAGCACCACTCTACTGTTGCACCTTGGGCTAGAGATTACATTGACAGATCAGCACCACTCTACTGTTGCACCTTGGGCTAGAGATTACAATGACAGATCAGCACCACTCTACTGTTGCACCTTGGGCTAAAGATTACAATGACAGATCAGCACCACTCTACTGTTGCACCTTGGGCTAAAGATTACAATGACAGATCAGCACCACTCTACTGTTGCACCTTGGGCTAAAGATTACAATGACAGATCAGCACCACTCTACTGTTGCACCTTGGGCTAAAGATTACAATGACAGATCAGCACCACTCTACTGTTGCACCTTGGGCTAAAGATTACAATGACAGATCAGCACCACTCTACTGTTGCACCTTGGGCTAGAGATAACAATTATAAACATTAAAATGTGATTTGTTCCCCTATACATTTTGTCCTGGTAATTTATTTTACTGCAGAGGACGGCGAGCAGCCAAATTTGCGGGCTGATGTTGTGTAACTAAGTTCAAGTTTTTCGGCGTGGAAGCGACTATGAGTCAGACCATTCCAAATATGACAAGAAAGATTACAACGGGATTATCAAATATTGTCGAGTCACTGTAGGCTGTTGGGCTACGCAATGTATCCATTTGACAACACTGAAGGTAGCGAGCTCCTAGAACGACGGAGGGGCCTGGTTCGAATCCTTACCGGGGTGCTTTGGTGATCGCGGTCGCAGTCAATCTCCATGGTAGCTCTGTCCAGATGAATTTGCCGCCCGTTCCCTACCGCTTTAAGACGAGGTTCCCTTAATACCACACCCCACCAGGCGTTATCATTACTGAAGGTAGCGAAGAGACTAGCATAGTGTTGTTCAGGATGCAGATTCCTGTGTCGCAGACGCAGACGCGGATTTTGAAGCAGACACGGATTTTGAAAACACTTGCGCCTCAAAAGGCAGATTTTGAATCAGGCTGCGTCTCGAGAAGCAGATTTGGGGTTCCCCTGAACAACTCTGGAGCTGCAATGCTCCATTACAGCTGTAGTAGGGCTAGGCCCAAGGGCCAGTGCACAAATCTTGGTAAAATACCAGGTTTACATCATCAGAAAAATACCGATCATACACCATCATCATCATCGTCTTAGACGGTGGGCAGCATAATTGTTAACTGGAGCAATGTAACCTAGTTCTAGTTCACGTTATCAGATGAGGATGCAAAGGTGTGACCATTCTCTCCTGAGAGCACAGTGACATGATGATCACAAGTAACTCACAGCAATAGCCATTACGGCTAGGGAGGATGTACAATCACTGGTACAAAGTGTATATGTAAGAACTGAAAGGGAATAGTCATTGCACACGCAGCTTATTCCCAAGGTGTCTGGGTGCACGCCTACCACAGTTGAGCGTGCTCTAAGCAGCACCAGGAAATCATCAACACAAGAGCAGCATTCGGCTCATTTGGGCAAAAATAATAGAGCAGTTGTGTGCAGGTCTCTTAGGCTAAAACGAGCCTGCAAAAAATGTAACTAACGAACTACACATAACTGCCGTCAGGGTTGCTTATTTAGCTTAAGCTTCAATATAAGTTGTCAGGTACCTGTATCTGTCAAAGGCTGGTACAAATGCTAGACGAGAAACACACTAGAAGGACAAGCTATATAAAAGCCTGCAGTACAATATAAAACAGAACCGCATACACACCAAGAATAGTGTTAACATGATGTTGGAATCAAACCCAAAGTCAAACTTCAAGACCATACAAACTTCGGGTTATTGGGTGTGGATTCAAGACTGGGCGTGGTGTATATGCGACAACCGCGTGATCATGGACTACGTCATGATCCTTCAAATCAAGATTTGTGGGTCCTAATTTGGACCACGTCAGGATCCCTGGAATCAGGATGTGTGGGTCCTAATTTGGAACACGTCATGATCCCTGGAATCTAGATATGTGGGGTCCTAACTTGGACAACGTCATGATCCCTGGAATCAAGATGTGTGGGTCCTACTTTGGACCACATCATGATCCCTGAAATCAGGATTAGTGGGTCCTAACTTGGACCACGTCATGATCCTTGAAGTCTAGATTTGTGGGTCCTAATTTGGACCACATCATGATCCCTGACATCAAGATGTGCGGGTCCTAATTTGGACCACGTCATGATCCCTGCAATCAAGATGTGTGGGTCCTACTTCGGACTCATCACTATCCCTGAAATCAAGAGTTGTGGGTCCTACTTTGGACCACATCATGATCCCTGAAATCATGATGTGTGGGTCCCAATTTGGACCACGTCATGAACACTGAAATCAAGATGTGCGGGTCTAATTTGGACCACGTCATGATCCCTGCAATCAAGATTTGTGGGTCCTAACTTGGACCACGTCATGATCCCTGAAATCACGATGTGTGGGTCCCAATTAGGACCACATCATGAACACTGAAATCAAGATTTGTGGGTCCTAATTTGGACTACGTCACTATCCCTGAAATCAAGATTTGTGGTCCTACTTTGGACCACGTCAATACCCCTGAAATCAAGATTTGTGGGTCCTAATTTGGACCACGTCACTATCCCTGAAATCAAGATTTGTGGGTCCTAATTTGGACCACGTCACTATCCCTGAAATCAAGATTTGTGGGTCCTAATTTGGACCACGCCACTATCCCTGAATTCAAGATTTGTGGGTTCTTATTCTGACCACGTCATGATCCCTGGAAGCAAGATTCGTAGATCCTAACATTGACCACGTCATGATCCCTGACATCAAGATGTGAGGGTCCTAATGTTGACCACATCATGATCCCTGAAATCATGATGTGTGGGGGTCCTAATTTAGACCATGCCATGATACCTGAAATCAAGATTCGAGGGTCCTAATGAGCAATCACGAGACAGTCATATTAAAGCAATCTGATGCCAATCCATATTTCAGCAAAATCAAACTCTGCGCCATGTCTGTGATCACATTCGTGGCCCAAGAGAATGAAGTCTCCTCACAGAGCAGTCCCATACACGGAGGACCATATGTGTGCCCAATTGCTTTGACTGATAACTAGCACTGATTTAGTAGCTACTGCATGCGAGAACACACGCTTGCAGTGCATTTCCATTCGACTTGACCCCTTGACTTCAGGTGAAGTTAGGTGCCTGAAGTACGCGTGTCGTACAGGAATCAACACACGTACCTCAGGCATGAAAGTCGCGTTTCCATTGGACTCGACTTGAATCGATGCGAGAACACATGCTTCATGTAAAAGGCATAGACCAGTCTATCAGACTAGCTACTGCCGGTCTCATCGTCAGTGATCAGGTAAGAACCCATTGCATGCAGGCAAACATGCTTACTGTAAAAGGCATAGACCAGTCTATCAGACTAGCTACTGCAGGTCTCGTCGTCAGTGATCAGGTAAGAACCCATTGCATGCAGGCACACATGCTTACTGTAGAAGGCAGAGACCAGTCTGTCAGACAAGTTACCACCGCCGTCACTATGACTCTCAATCACAGTGATCAGGTAAGAACCAATTGCACGCAGGCACACATGCTCACTGTAAAAAGCATAGACCAGTCCATCAGACTAGTTACTGCCGCTCTCACTATGACTCTCAATCGCAGTGATCAGGTTAGAACCAATTGCAAGCGAGAACAAAAGCTTTCTTAAAAAAGCATAGACCAGTCTATCAGTCTAGTTACTGTCGCTGTCACTGTCATCAGAGGTGAGCAGGTTAGAACCCACAGCTGCGTATGGGCCTGTTGCTTCCTCTGTCAGCTGCAACTCCCACATGCCTCGATACATTCCACCCGGAGTTTCCAGAAGAGCTGCGTGGGATCCACTTTCCACAACTCGGCCCGCACTGCAGATCCAGCAAATCATATAAATGTAGTGAGTCACTGTTTAAGTGGTTTAGTGTGCTGCTCAGGCCCTTGCTGGTGCGATGCCCATCACATGTGTTAATTACATTACATTACATGTTAAAGTCTACTTGACACCGCGAGGGTGTATGAGACTCTGTGCTTTAAACAAAAAGAAAAAGCACCCACAAAGCAAAAAACCCATTACATCAGGGGTGTGTATGTATGTATGCATGTATGTATGTTACAGTTCAGGGGTAGGCCAAATAGGCTAGAGGGACTTGCCCAACCGTGATAGGAAGGGCTAAAAATAAACATTGATGAACTGAACCCAGGTTTGGGTCATGTGTACAGATGTGACAGATACAGAGTTGGGTCATGTATACAGATATGTGACAGATATGTGACAGATACAGAGTTGGGTCATGTATACAGATATGTGACAGATACAGAGTTGGGTCATGTGTACAGATGTGACAGATACAGAGTTGGGTCATGTATACAGATATGTGACAGATGTGACAGATACAGAGTTGGGTAATGTATTCAGATATGTGACAGATACAGAGTTGGGTAATGTATTCAGATATGTGACAGATATGTGACAGATACAGAGTTGGGTCATGTATACAGATATGTGACAAATATGTGACAGATACAGAGTTGGGTCATGTATACAGATATGTGACAGATACAGAGTTGGGTAATGTATACAGATATGTGACAGATATGTGACAGATACAGAGTTGGGTCATGTAAACAGATATGTGACAGATGTGACAGATACAGAGTTGGGTCATGTATACAGATATGTGACAGATACAGAGTTGGGTAATATATACAGATATGTGACAGATATGTGACAGATACAGAGTTGGGTCATGTAAACAGATATGTGACAGATGTGACAGATACAGAGTTGGGTCATGTATACAGATATGTGACAGATACAGAGTTGGGTAATGTATACAGATATGTGACAGATGTGACAGATACAGAGTTGGGTCATGTGTACAGATATGTGACAGATATGTGACAGATACAGAGTTGGGTCATGTATACAGATTTGTGACACATACAGAGTTAGGTCATGTATACAGATATGTGACAGATATGTGATAGATACAGATTTGGGTCATGTAAACAGATATGTGACAGATATGTGACAGATACAGAGTTGGGTCATGTATACAGATGTGACAGATATGTGACAGATACAGAGTTGGGTCATGTATGCAGTTACGTGACAGATACAGAGTTGGGGCATGTGACTGTGTGACAGAAATATGACAGATATAGACTTGGGTCATGGATACAAGGGCGCATCTTTTGATGCTAAAAAAAACCACATCTCAGGTTAAATTTCCTCACCCCACAACGAAGATGACATTGCAGTTCAAAATTCAGTTCACGTCAAAATTTCCCCACCCCAAAACAAAGATGACGCCGCAGTTAAAAATTCAGTTCACGTCAAAATTTCCCCACCCCACAACGAAGATGACGTCGCAGTTAAAAATTCAGTTCACATCAAAATTTCCCCACATCAACACAAAGATTATGTCGCAGTTAAAAATTCAGTTCCCGTCAAAATTTCCCCACCCCAAAACAAAGATGACGTCGCAGTTAAAAATTCAGTTCACGTCAAAATTTTCCCACCTCAAAACGAAGATTATGTCACAGTTCTTGATAGTGGACAGCCTGTGGGCGACAAACACGGATGTGCGTCCTTCAGCAAGCTCTGTCAATGAAGACATGATTTGCACCTATAATCAATCAGGCGGAGTTAGTTGTTACAGTCCACAGGTAGACCAAACATGCTGAAGGGACATGCCCAAACATAACAGTAGGGGCTTTATAGAAAAGCACTGATGAACTGAACCCCAAACAATCGTTTTACCCTCGGGGGCCCTGAGTTCGTACTCCAGTGAAAATTTAATTCAATGATGAATCCAAATAAGCTAAACTCACACGGGGAAAGAATCCAGATCTAGGGGCGAGCTCCTCATCATAGGTGAGCAACAACATTATATGATGGGCGTTTGGGCACTCATGAGGGTACAAGGTTACAGATGTGCTCTACCATGAAGCCCATCTATCTAGTTTGGGCACTCATTAGGGTACAAGGTTACAGATGTGCTCTACCGTGAAGCCCATCTATCTAGTTTGGGCACTCATTAGGGTACAAGGTTACAGATGTGCTCTACCGTGAAGCCCATCTATCTAGTTTGGGCACTCATGAGGATACAAGGTTACAGATGTGCTCTACCATGAAGCCCATCTATCTAGTTTGGGCACTCATGAGGGTACAAGGTTACAGATGTGCTCGACCATGAAGCCCATCTATCTAGTTTGGGCACTCATGAGGGTACAAGGTTACAGATGTGCTCTACCGTGAAGCCCATCTATCTAGTTTGGGCACTCATTAGGGTACAAGGTTACAGATGTGCTCTACCGTGAAGCCCATCTATCTAGTTTGGGCAGTCATGAGGGTACAAGGTTACAGATGTGCTCTACCATGAAGCCCATCTATCTAGTTTGGGCACTCATGAGGGTACAAGGTTACAGATGTGCTCTACCGTGAAGCCCATCTATCTAGTTTGGGCACTCATGAGGGTATAAGGTTACAGATGTGCTCTACCGTGAAGCCCATCTATCTAGTTTGGGCACTCATTAGGGTACAAGGTTACAGATGTGCTCTACCGTGAAGCCCATCTATCTAGTTTGGGCACTCATTAGGGTACAAGGTAACAGATGTGCTCTACCGTGAAGCCCATCTATCTAGTTTGGGCACTCATTAGGGTACAAGGTTACAGATGTGCTCTACCGTGAAGCCCATCTATCTAGTTTGGGCACTCATGAGGGTACAAGGTTACAGATGTGCTCTACCGTGAAGCCCATCTATCCAGTTGGGGAAGCGCGTGCTTATGTGTGGCAGAATGAATGATTTCCTGCGTAAACTGTGATGCAGATTAGGTGTCTGTGTGTTTGTTTGTTTGTGTGTGTGTGTGTGTGTGTGTGTGTGTGTGTGTGTGTGTGTGTGTGGGGGGGGGGGGGAGGGGGTCATAAACTGTGATGCAGATTATGTGTGCCTGTATGTGTGTGTGTGTGGGGGGGGGGGTCATAAACTGTGATGCAGATTATGTGTGTGTGGTGGGGGTGGGGCATAAACTGTGATGCAGATTGTGTGTGCGTGTTTGTGTGTGTGTGTGTGTGTGTATGTGTGTGTGGTGGTGGTGGGGCATAAACTGTGATGCAGATTGTGTGTGCGTGTTTGTGTGTGTGTGTATGTGTGTGTGGTGGTGGTGGGGCATAAACTGTGATGCAGATTGTGTGTGCGTGTTTTTGTGTGTGTGTGTGTGTGTGTGTGTGTGTGTGTGGTGGTGGTGGGGCTTAAACTGTGATGCAGATTGTGTGTGCGTGTTCGTGTGTAAGTGTGGGGTGGGGTGGGGTGGGGGGCATAAAGTGTGATGCAGATTATGTGTGCGTGTATGTGTGTGTGTGTGTGTGTGGTGGTGGGGGTAAACAGTTGATGCAGATTGTGTGTGCGTGTTTGTGTGTGTGTGTGTGTGTGTGTATGTGGTGGTGGGGCATAAACTGTGATGCAGATTGTGTGTGCGTGTATGTGTGTGTGGGGTGGGGTGGGGTGGGGGGGCATAAAGTGTGATGCAGATTATGTGTGCGTGTATGTGTGTGTGTGTGTGGTGGTGGGGGGTAAACTGTGATGCAGATTATATGTGCCCTAAGTGTCATTGCGGAGTCCATGTGTTGGCTTCCATATCACATGATACATTGTACAATATCGTACGATATATCAATCTTATTGTACTAAAACCTCAGGTCTTACCTCAGTTGCGGAGTCCATGTGTTAAGTTCCACATCACATGATACAATGTACAATATCTTACGATTTATCAATGTTATTGTATTGAAACCTCAGGTCTTACCTCAGTTTCGGAGTCCAGAGCAGATGTGGCCTCATCACAAATGAGTAACCTGGGGGATCTCAAGAATGCCCTGCAGACACAGAAAGAAGTTCTCATTTATTGCCTGGGTGTTTTTTAGAAGGGTGTTTTTCTTCTCCATCAGTCTTAATAAATAGAAAGAAGCTATCATTTATCATTCTGCATGTACAGAAATAAGTTCTCATTTATCAGGGGGCCGCTAAAAAGTTGCTCGTGTACCGCATGTTGGAATCGGGGCCTAAAGGGGTCGTAAGCCCCGAAACCGTCGAAAAAAGTCGAAAAATGTATCGGGAGGGTGTAGATATCGACCCCTCAAACAAGGGGGGGGGGGGGGGGGGGGGGTCGGCGACTTTCAGAAATTTCCTCTGGTGAAAACTGTTAGAGGCCAAAACTTCCTCAGGACTCGGTCTCTGATAAAATTAAGCAGACCTATGACACAAGCTCGATGAGATCTTTCCGAATCCGCACTTATGTCCGACACCGAGTAAATCTGGAGGCGAGGTCCTCTAGATCCAAGTCGAGGCACCTGGTGACCTGGCAGATCCTCGTACTTGGGTCGAGCCGGTTTCGGAAATATCCTCGCAACTTCCTCACCTGACGGAATCTGACGAAGATAAGCATACCCATGAAACTGGTTTGACGAGAGCATTCCGAATCCGCGCTTGTTTTCGAGAGTGAGTAAATGTGTCGAGGTGGTGCTTGAGTAGTGACCTCCACAGGTTCTAAGTACACCTAGTGTGAAGGTTGGGCCAAACTAGAAACTCAGTATTTCCTCCCCCAAACTTCTTGAGTATATGGAGGGTACTTAGGCATGTAACTTCGGCTTAACACCACCTTCAAATTCTGAAACACCAAAACTTGCTGGCTCAGCTCAGAATTAGGGCTAGGAAAGGGTGTTTGCTTGACCATGTTGTCAAACTTTGCTCAAATCCAAATGTAAGACCACAAATGGATTGAGATCACAGACCCTACTTTGACCCCCTAATTATAATTCCTGAAGGAGATATAGGCTTTTTGGGGGCGGGGGGTGGGGGGGGGGGGGGGGTGGGGGGGGGGGGGGGGGGGGGGGGGGGGGGGGGGGGTAAGGCCGATTACAAAAACTTCCGACATAGGTAAATGAAAAAAACTTCCTCGCGACCCCCCGTCATTTATCGCCTTTTTTAAGAAGGGCATTTTCTAGAAGGCTTTTTTCTTCCCCATCATTCTCCATGTACAGAAATAAGTTCTCATTTATCGCCTTTTTTTTTTTTAAGGTTATTTTTCTTCTCCTACACAGAATTCAGTTCTTGTTTCTCGCCTGGGTGTTCTTTTAGAAGGGTGTTTTTAAGAGGGCTTTTTTCCTTCTCCTTCAGTCTCCATACAAAGAAAAAAGTTCTCATTTTTCGCCCGGGTGTATTTTAAGAAGGGTGTTTTTTATAAGGCTTTTTGTTTTTCTCCATCAGTCTCCATATAACGAAAGAAGTTCTCATTTATTGCCTGGGTGTTTTTTATAAGGCTTTTTTCTTCTCCATCAGTCTCCATACAAAGAAAGAAGTTTTCATTTATTGCCTGGGTGTTTTTTAAGAAGGGTGTTTTTATAAGGCTTTTTTCCTTCTCCGTCAGTCTCCTTATACAGAAAGAAGTTCTCATTTATTGCCTGGGTGTTTTTTAGAAGGGTGTTTTCCTTCTCCATCAGTCTCCATATACAGAAAGAAGTTCTCATTATTTGCCTGGGTATTGTTTTTAGAAGGGTGTTTTTATAAGTTTTTTGTTTTTCTCCATTAGTCTCCAAATAAAGGAAGAAGTTCTCATTTATTACCTGGGTGTTTTTAGAAGGGTGTTTTTTATAAGGCTTTTTTCTTCTCCACCAGTCTCCATATACAGAAAGAAGTTCTCATTGATCGCCTGGGTGTTTTCTTAGAAGGATATTTTTTCATAAGGCCTTTTTTCTTCTCCATTCTTCCTAAAATGAGTTCTTGTTTATCAAATTGAAGGCGATCCAGCTGGGATGTAAACCACCTTCCAATCCAAGTCCTCCCGTGCTTGGGATGGGCTATATGTAGGGATCGGCAAATCAAATAATACTGACCAAAGGCAAGTATGATATCATATGATCATATATTGCATCATACGCTTTTGTATGTAAATGGTAACTTGAGCCTAGCCAGGCCGCCAGCATCATATGATATCATGTGATGACATGATATCATATTGCCTATCCCTAGCTATATGGCCACTTAGAGTGTAACCAACACTTAACAGACATCGCATTTTCTTTAAGCTAGCAGTTACCTGGCAGTTACCACCATTTTTCATTCCTGAATGAAAAAAATGAAAGAAGGGATTATTCCAAGAAAAATATCCGTTCGTCCGATAGTCCCCAACTACATTTTCAGGTTTCTTGAAAAACAAACAAATGAACATTCCCTGTCGTATAACAATGACAATACTTATTTACACTTATTTGCATTGTCTTCAAGCAAGGACTTACCACACTTTTTAATAATACAAGTATTATTCATTACATAATACAAGAAATGTGTTTGCCACCATTTTTAATAGGTACATTTCTATATTCAATATCTACTTCTTACAATGTTTCAATACAACCAAATAACAATAATCATATATTTACACTTATTTAGTACTTACCAAGCATTTACCATACATGCATACCTAGTAACTTCCATACATACATACATACATACATACATACATACATAAATACATACCTAGTAATTACCATACATACATACATACATACCTAGCAATTACCATACATGCAAACCTACCTAGCAATGACCAATGCCATCTTCTATCTCCCTGTTATTCCTGTCTAATACTGTCAGTGCCTTGCTACCAGCACCACATGATTTTATTTACATGCATACCTACCTACCTAGCAATTACCATACATGTATACCTACCTAGCGATTACCATACATGCAAACCTACCTAGCAATTGCTATGCATGCCTCCCTACCTAGCAATTGCTTTACATGCATACCTACCTAGCAATAGCCACTCGCTGCTTCTCGCCTCCACTGAGTTTCAGTCCTCGCTCTCCAACGGTAGTTGCGTAGCCATCAGTCATGCGTAGCACCTGAGTGACGGCAGTGTTGTTAAACTGTTTTTAATCGTAGTCGCATAGCCATCAGTCATGCATAGCACCTGAGCGACGGCAGTGTTGTTAAACTGTTTTTAATCGTAGTTGCATAGCCATCAGTCGTGCGTAGCACCTGAGTGACGGCAGTGTTGTTAAACTGTTTTTAATCGTAGTCGCATAGCCATCAGTCATGCGTAGCACCTGAGTGACGGCAGTGTTGTTAAACTGTTTTTAATCGTAGTTGCATAGCCATCAGTCGTGCGTAGCACCTGAGTGACAGCAGTATGCTATTAAACTGTTTTTAATCGTAGTCGCATAGCCATCAGTCATGCGTAGCACCTGAGTGACGGCAGTGTTGTTAAACTGTTTTTAATCGTAGTTGCATAGCCATCAGTCATGCGTAGCACCTGAGTGACGGCAGTATTGTTAAACTATTTTAGCGGTAGTCGCATAGCCA
This sequence comes from Chlamydomonas sp. ICE-L, assembly GCA_013435795.1. Taxonomy (NCBI): domain Eukaryota; kingdom Viridiplantae; phylum Chlorophyta; class Chlorophyceae; order Chlamydomonadales; family Chlamydomonadaceae; genus Chlamydomonas; species Chlamydomonas sp. ICE-L. The sequence continues at coordinate 159,184,888 of JACBWV010000610.1, read as the reverse complement.
TCAGTCATGCGTAGCACCTGAGTGACAGCAGTATGCTATTCAACTGTTTTTCAACTGTGTTTTACAGACACAGTAAAACTTGTGGCTTACTGTGTTTTTAAACTGTTTTCAACCGGCAGTTGCATAGCCATCAGTTATGCGGAGCACTTGAGTGACAGCACTGTTTTTTGGCGGTGCCCCCCTTCTGGGGGTGTGGGAGCCCCCAGTGTTACCCATTTGTCCGTCCGACCATCCATCCATCCATCCGTCTGACCGTGATGAAGCCCGACACTTCAGCCAACAGTCTCGCAACTAACTCGCTTCCGTTGCCACCTGTCACTCCCTCGCGTTCACTCTCTGCCAATTTTTAGCGTCGCAGGCGTCGCTGCATCGAACTTGTTATCTCATAATTTGTTATCTCAGAGTTTTTCTCAGAGCTTGTTATTTATTTACGTCTCTTTACATCTCAGACTTATCTTGTTATTTCTTGTTAGCTCTTTTTATCTCAGAGTTTATCTAAGAGTTTTTCTCAGAGCTTGTTATTTATTTTTGCCTTTTTTATCTGACCACAGTGGACAGAAATGCAAGCTTACCCTTTATATAGTGGACAGAAATGCAAGCTTACTGCATCATGGAGTTTTGCCATGCCAGCTGCAACCATAACAAATCCCTCATACAGTGGACAGAAATGTGAGCTTAAATCCATTCCGTAGTGGACAGAAGTGTGAGCTTATCCCTTACACAGTTGACAGAAATGCAAGCATACATCCCTTACACAGTTGACAGAAATGCGAGTTTACCCCTTTCATAGTGGACAGAAATGCGAGCTTACCGCATCATGGAGTTTTTCCATGCAAGCTGCAACCATAACAAACACCTTACACAGTGGGCAGAAATGCGAGCTTATATCTCTTACACAGTGGACAGGAAGACAAGCTTCAATCCCTTCAAAATTGACAGAAAAGCGAGCTTACCGCATCATGGAGTTTTGCCATGCCCGCTGCAACCATCACGTCATCATCTGTGGCACTCGGGCGACCATATCTGATGTTTTCCATGATGGTGTCGTTGAAGAGGACAGTTTCTTGGGGCACCACTGCAATTGCCTCACGGCAGAGCCTACGGGTGGGGGTGGGTGGGTGGGGGGGGAAATGGAGTTGGTGGGAGGGGGTGGGTGGGCGGAGTGGGGGGATTGGGTGGGTTGGGGGAGGGAAAAGTGGGGGGAGGGGGAAAGGTGGGTGGGGGTGGATGGGGAAGTGGGGGTGAGGGGAGGGGGGAGGGGGAAGTGTGGGGGGTGAGGGGACACACCACCAAGGGATGCAAGGAGTCGAGGACAAGTGATGCAAGACATAGGAAATTATGCTGCACCACTGCAATTGCCTCACGCAGAGCCTAGGGGTGGGGGGGAGTGGGAAGTGGGGGGAGGCGGGGAGGGTTAGGTGAAGGGGTGGGGGGAGGGTTAAGTGGGGGTGGGGGGAGGGGGAAGTGTGTGTGTGGGGGGGACGCACCAAGGGATACAAGGAGTTCAAGGACAAGTGATGCAAGACCTAGGAAATTATGCTGCGCCACTGCAATTGCCTAACGCAGAGCCTACGGGTGGGGGGGTAGTGGGGAATGGCCTTTAAAAGCTATAAAAACGCTTTCCCTGGAGGAGGCCGAAAACCATCAAGCTAGAAATAGCCCAAATTCACATTAGAACAAAACATCCATGTTGAGATGCACTACTGGATGGACTTGGTACCAGGGTACTTCCATTTACCAAATTGGCCAGCGCTTTAGAGCACTTGAAAACAAAAAAACTGCGCTTTGTAGTGCAAAAAGCGCAAAAAATGCTTGCTGCGCCCACAGGGGGTTGCAAAAAACTGCGCGAAATGTGCAGTGGGGCTAAAAAAAGACAGCGCGGCAGCGCGCGCTTGGAAGTACTCTGCTTGGTAGCTGCACGCGACATCCTTCGCCTAAGCCCCTTCCATCTCAAATGGTGTCACAATTTTGATCAGATGGCTTACACAGGTAATAATAACGCCTAGCAGGGCGTGGTGTTAAGGGAGCCTGTCGTACGCGGGTGGGGAGCGGTCTCCAACCTCAACTGGACAAGCTACCATCCGGTTGACAACCTGCAACGCCAAGAGCGACAGAGGGGGATGTCGAACACCCGACTCTTCATTCTCAAGCGATCTGGTCTACCACTAGACCATTGTATATGGCTTCCACATATGACAATTTCTACTGTTTATTTATTATTATTTATATACGTAGATTGTATATATATATATATATGGCAAACACATACGACTGAATGTTTCTGCTCACCTCTTCACTCAAATCTTTCACGTCCACCCCGTTGAGTCATGTTTGTTTTTGCTCGGATGGCTTACACATATAACAATGTTTTTTGTGTATATATGGCAAACACATATGACTGAATGTTTCTGCTTACCTCTTTCCTCAAATCTTTCACGTCCACACCACTGAGTCATGCTTACTATTGATCGGATTGCTCACACATATGACAATGTGTTTTGTATATATATATATGGCAAACACATATGACTGAATGTTTCTGCTTACCTCTTTCCTCAAATCTTTCACGTCCACACCACTGAGTCATGCTTACGATTGATCGGATTGCTCACACATATGACAATGTGTTTTGTATATATATATGGCAAACACATATGACTGAATGTTTCTGCTTACCTCTTTACTCAAATCTTTCACGTCCACCCCGTTGAGTAGCACCTTGCCAGAGGAAGCATCGAACATGCGTGTTAGCATTCGCAGCATGGTGCTCTTCCCACTGCCACTGCTGCCAACTAAGGCAATGCTGGTTCCAGGCTCGATGGTCATAGATACTCCTTTCAATATCTGTTGAGGGTTGAGGATTGAGGTTTGGGTTGAGGTTTGGGTTGGGTTTGAGGGTTGGGTTTGAGGGTTGGGTTTGAGGGTTGGGTTGAGGTTTGAGGGTTGGGTTGAGGGTTGGTTTGAGCGTTGGGTTGGGGGATGGGTTGGGGGATGGGTTGAGGTTTAAGGTGAGGGTTGGGCTGAGGGAAACAGGCGACTTGTTATAGTAGTTGTTAGTTATCAGTGTAGCTCCACTGTGTGAAGCAAAACATTCCAGATTGTGACATACTGACCTGGAAAACATTCCAGATTGTGACATACGGGATCTGAAAAACATTCCAGATTGTGACATACTGATCTGGATTTTTTTGTCGGAGCCCCCTCTTCAAGGGGGCAGGAGCCCCCAGGGTTACCCATTTGTCCGTCCGACCGACCGACTTTCTGACCGAGTTGAAGCCTGACACGTCAGCCAACGGTCTCGTAACTAACTCGCTTTTGTTGCCACCTGTTGCTCCGTCGCGAACACCTCTCTGCCAATTGTAACGTGGCTTGCGACGCTGCACAGAACTTGTTAAGGGACTTTTCGGAGCAGTTTCATGGCTAAGTCTGTGGGTGGCTATTTTTGGCACGTTCAGCGATGAGCAAATAATGATCTCTCTCAGTTACCTGGCGTTCAGTGTTGTAGCCAAATTTGATATCCTGAAGTTCAGCACGCAGTCCACCTTTGCGGTACGCTGAGAGTGCTGAGGTTGAAGCCTCGTCAGCGTTGCTGCTCCTGCTGCTGCTGCTGTTGCTGCTGACGTTATCTGCCCTATGATGCATGGTTTCATGTATGCTCCCGTTCTCGACCTTGTGATTGGCAATGGATTGCTCTGGTTGAGACAGGTGACTTGAGTTCTGATCGGCTACATCCTGAGGAATGCCAGGTATTGCTGAGATCGGACCGTCCTTGATGCTTGACTGGGTTCGCAAGATGTCGAAGAAGTCTGCAATGTCCACCAATGAAGCGCGCAGCTCCCTGCAGGTGTGTGTGTGGTGTTTGTGTTACAATCCAGGGGTAGGCCAAATAGGCTGAAGCGACTTGCCCAACCGTGACAGGAAGGGCTAAAAAGATGTCGAAGAAGTCTGCGATGTCCACCAATGAAGCGCGCAGCTCCCAGTAGGTGTGTGGTGAGTGTGTGTTGGGGTGGGGTGGGGGCAGCAGAGCGCGCGGCTCCCTGTATGTATGTAGTTTGTACGTCCAGGTGTGTGTGTGTATGTATTGCAGTCCAGGGATAGGCCAAATTGGCTCAAGTGACTTGCCTACCCGTGACAGGAAGGGCTAAAAATAAAAAAGAAGAAGGCCGCGATGTACACAACGCCCCACCAGGCATTTTCTTCTTTTTATATTAGCTTTAGCTAGTCTATAAGCTTTGGGTTCCCATCCTTTCTTTCTTTTTTGAGGAGCCCCCCCCCCCCCCCCCCCACCCCCCCCCCGTTTTAACCCAACTCAACTTCACAACGGGCCCCCCCACCCCCCCCACACCCCCCCCTCCCCGCTCGACCCACTTTATCCGCAACTCCAACTCAACTCACTACTCGGACACGCAACTCACACTCGAACTCAAGTCACACTCAACAACTCAATCGACTCAACACTAGAAACTCACGACTCAACAAATCAACAGCACCTCAACAACTAGAACTCACGACTCCACAATCAACAGCAACTCAACAACTAGAAACTCACGACTCACACAATCAACAGCAACTCAACAACTAGAAACCCACGACTCAACAAATCAACAGCACTCAACAACTAGAAACTCACGACTCAACAAATCAACAGCAACTCAACAACTAGAAACTCACGACTCAACAAATCAACAGCAACTCAACAACTAGAAAACTCACGACTCAACAAATCAACAGCAACTCAACAACTAGAAACTCACGACTCAACAAATCAACAGCAACTCAACAACTAGAAACTCACGACTCAACAAATCAACAGCAACTCAAACAACTAGACAACTCACGACTCAACAAATCAACAGCAACTCAACAACTAGAAACTCACGACTCAACAAATCAACAGCAACTCAACAACTAGAAACTCACGACTCAACAAATCAACAGCAACTCAACAACTAGAAACTCACGACTCAACAAATCAACAGCAACTCAACAACTAGAAACTCACGACTCAACAAATCAACAGCAACTCAACAACTAGAAACTCACGACTCAACAAATCAACAGCAACTCAACAACTAGAAACTCACGACTCAACAAATCAACAGCAACTCAACAACTAGCAAGTCAACAACAACAAGCAACTCAACTCGCAACTCGCGACTCAACCACTTGCAATTCAGCAACTCAACTAAATTCAACAACTCTAAACTCAACTCAACAACTCTCAACTCAACTCAACAACTTGCAACTCAGCAAACCAGCTCAACGGGGCGGCCATTCTAGTTTCCTGCTTTTCATCGAACGGTGTAGCCCCCCCCCCCCCCCCCCCCCCCCCCCCCCCCCCCCCTCACACACACACAGCACAAAAAACTGGAAGCTAATCTCCCTCGGCAACTATGTGCCGGCTGTCTTTTCTTATAATGGAGAGACACGAATCGGATAAAATGCTATGTAGTACTGGCGCTGAAGAGAAGACCGAAACGCTACCAGCACTGAGACTTGACTAGGAAGACAGGAAAAGGTAACAATAACAGACAAGATGCAAATGAAAGTGCGTAGGTCTATGCAAAGATGCAACCCAAGAGGTGCTTGAGTGAGACTTGAATAGTAACGGTCTTACCCACTGCAGGGTACCGGCTCACCAAGTAGGACCATCTTGTCTCACATTGCCCTGCAGGTCCTCAAGGGTGGAAGTAAAGGAGCCCCAAATATTGGGGGCATCCACTTCCATGGGAGAAGTAAAGGAGCCCAATTACCATACAAGCATACCTACCTAGCAATAGCCACTCGCTGCTTCAGGCAGGTCGCTGGACATGCCTTCTTCTATCTCCCTGTTATTTGTGTCTTATACTGGCAATGCCTTGCTACCCGCACGACATGGTTTGATTTACATGCATACCTACGGTACCTAGCAATAGCAACTCGCTGCTTCAGGCAGGTGGCAGGACTTGACATCTTCTATCTCCCTGTTATTCCTGTCTAAGACTGGCAATGCCTTGCTACCCGCACGACATGGTTTGATTTACTTGCATACCTACGGTACCTAGCAATAGCAACTCGCTGCTTCAGGCAGGTGGCAGGACTTGACATCTTCTATCTCCCTGTTATTCCTGTCTAAGACTGCCAGTGCCTTGCTACCCGCACCACATGGTTTGATGCGGTAGACCGCCCTATCTTATCAAACTTCCTGAAATGAGGGGAGTAATGCCTAGTAGAGCGAGCCATACACACACACAAACACACACAAACACAGCCATACACAAACACAGACAAATACACACATACATACCTGTAGAACTAGCAAGACACTCATACACACATACACACACACAAACACAGAAAAATACACACATACATACCTGTAGAACTAGCAAGACACTCATACACACATACACACACACAAACACAGACAAATACACACATACATACCTGTAGAACTAGCAAGACACTCATACACACATACACACACACATACACAGACAAATACACACACATACCTGTAGAACTAGCAAGACACTCATACACACATACACACACACAAACACACACATACATACCTGTAGAACTAGCAAGACACTCATACACACATACACACACAAACACAGACAAATACACACATACATACCTGTAGAACTAGCAAGACACTCATACACACATACCTGTAGAACCAACCAAGAAACTGCAGGGGAGCCCAAAGTTGTAGAAGCATACCCTGAATCATGATCAGATCGCCAGGCGAGATTCCTCCAACCCTGCAAATTAAGATGAGTGGGTATTGAAGTGTTGAAGCACTGTTGAGCAGGACATAGGTACCAGCTCCTTCATGGTTTTTATTTTCAGCAACTAGCAGCAGCTTCTAGGCAGCTCCCTGAGCCAGCCACTGGGCTAAGTACCGAAATTGTGACAGTTCTGGACAGCGGATTCTGCCAGCCTCCAGGCATACTAAGTTGCATTAGCATTGGCTGCATAGCTAGTCAGGGGAGCTGCCTAGAAGCTGCTGCTTTTAGCTGAAAAGATATAACATTGAGCTCCCTGTTGGAAACCATGCATATTGAATGTACAGAGCTGATAAGATGATGATGTACAGATCTGAAATGATGATGATGATGTACAGATCAGAAATGATGATGATGTACAGAGCTGAAATGATGATGATGTACAGAGCTGAAATGATATGATGTACAGAGCTGAAATTACATGAAGTACAGAGCTGAAATGATTGGATGTACAGTGCCAACAAGTACGTGCATGTACTCCAGCAACCAGTTCAGCTGAGCCATAAACTTGACTAGACAATAACTCCACAAGGAAGCCTCACCGGGTACAGGTTTTGACAGCTCTTACACACACACATCCACCCACACCCAGGTTTTGGTAGCTGTTACAAACACACATCCACCCACACCCACACTCTTCCTCCCACCCAACCCATCCCCTCCACCCCCACACCTGGGGCCTGCACACCCAACAAACGCCGCGTTATAGATGGCATATGCATATACTCCTCTAAAAGGAACGCAGGTTTAAATCTCCCTCCCTCCCTCCCACCCACCCGCCCGCCCAACCACCCCCACACCTGGAGGCTGTACACCCGACTAACGTCGCATTATGGATGGCATATACATATTCCCCTCTGAAAGGAACGCAGGTTTGAAAACATTTCTGCGCCGCACCTGGTTTTGACAGCTCTTTCACACATACATCCACCCACACCCCCTTCCCACCCCCCCCACCCCACCGCCCCCCACACCTGGAGGCTGTACACCCGACTAACATCGCGTTATGGATGGCATATGAATATGTTTCGCAGGTTTGAAAACAATCGCTGCACCCGCACCTGGTTGATGTTTTGACAGCTGTCACCATTACTCCAGCCAGACCCATAGCCAGGATAGTGGACTGGCCAGCATTCATGGTTGCGGACAGGCGCTCAATGTTGATGAACGCTTTTTGCAATGCCTGGACAGTCAACAGAGAGGGAAATTTGAGTTGCTTCGGATACCCTTCTGGTTGGAGTGTGTATCATTGAGTGCCATGAGCAACTGTCGAGACAGCGAGTGTTGAGGTTCAGTTCATCAATTCTTCTTCTTTTAAAGGCCTTCCTATCACGGTTGGACAAGTCCCTCTAGCCTATTGGGCCTAGTTCTGGACTGTAACATAGACATACAACTGTCAAGACAGCGACAGGCTAGGTTCATGTACTCAATGAACTCGGTCCGCACTCCCTAAGGTAATAGCATCTCGATTAGCTTCCAGTATCTGTAGTACCTTACAATGTCACCGACAGGCCATTGTGTGGGAGTGAATGCGTCACATCACACCACCACCCGCCCTAAGCACCCCCCCTCCGGTCCCCCACACCCACCCCACCCAACCACATATTACAGCCAATGAATCCCCCCGCTGCCCGCCCTCCCCCCCGCCCCCCCCCCCCCCCCCACACACCCAACACCCACAAACCCCACATTGACCCCGAAAGAAAACCCCAAGCCCACGCCAACAGCATTCTGCGTTTCACGTTGATTCCATATATCGATTCTCTTTCACGTGTGCTTGTCAGGTCACGAACGAATCTTAACCACAACTACCCATTCAAATTGAAATTGTTTACAAATCCGAGTACTTCGCCACTCTCAGATGAAAGTGAAGGACAACCACTCTGACACCACGGCCGTAAGCCGGAGCGAGCAGCAGTCACCAAACACACCAATCCTTATACTCATTGTAACAGGAACAAATCGTCTGGTAGTTCAGTTCTGGTCAGAGGTCAAGTTTACCCACATATCCCACTCTGTTCCATCTTACTTTCCACTTGCTTATGTGAATTGTGCATGGAGGTTGGGGGTGGTGAGTGGAGGGGGGGTTCTTATCCATAGGTCATTAGTCAACAAGTCACTAATTACATCTTGCTTGCCATTTGCACACTCACCCAGAAGTTCCAATCGTACTGCCCACTCAGACTCACCCCGAGGTTCCAATTGTACTGCCCACAAACACTCACCCTGAGGTTCCAATCGTACGCCCCTCCATCACCCTGAGGTTCCATCGTACTGCCCCTCAACACCACACTCCGCCTTGAGTTCCGCTTAATGCCCCTCACTCTCACCACCCCCAGGTTCCATTGTACTGCCCACTCCAACTCAGACCCTGAGGTTCAAGCTTACTGCCCGCCCACTCACAATCACCTGGGTTTCCAATCGACTGCCCCCACTCACTCTCACCACCCCCCCGACGGTTCCATCAAACTGCCGCCCACTCACATCGCCCTGAGGTTCAATCTTAACTGCCCACTCACTCCACCCAGGTTCCGAATCGTCTGCCCACTCACATCGCCCTGAGGTTCCAATCGTACTGCCCCACTCACACTGACCCCCTGAGGTTCCATTGTTGCCACTCACCTCACACAACCAATTGTAACTGCCCAGCCCACTCACACTAACCACCAATTTACTGCCCACTCAACACCATTGGACTGCCCACTCACCTAGGTTCAAATCGGACTGGCCCACTCACACTCACCCTGAGGTTCCAATCGTACTGCCCACTCACACACGCCCTGAGGTTCCTATCATACTGCCCACTCACTCTCACCCCGAGGTTCCAATCGTACTGCCCACTCACACTCGCCCTGAGGTTCCAATCGTACTGCCCACTCACACTGACCCTGAGGTTCCAATTGTACGCCACAGTCACACTCACTGAGGTTCCAAGGCGGAACTGCCCACTCACACCCACCCTGAGGTTCCAATCGTACTGCCCACTCAGACTCACCCCGAGGTTCCAATTGTACTGCCCACAACACACATCCATCCGCCTGAGGTTCCAATCTACCCACGTCCCCTCACCCGAGTTTCCAATCGTACTGCCCACTCACACTCACCCTGAGGTTCCAATCGTACGGCCCACTCACACTGGGCGCCTGAGTTCCAATCGTACTGCCCATCTCAGACTCATCACCCCCCGAGTTCCAATTGTAACTGCCCCCTCACACTCACCCTGAGGTTTCCAAGCTTAACTGCCCACTCACACTCACCCTGGGTACAATCTACTGCCCACTCACACTCGCCCTGAGGTTCCAATCGTACTGCCCACTCACTTGCACTGACCCCGAGGTTCCAATCGTACTGCCCACTCACACTCGCCCTCAGGTTCCAATCGTACTGCCCACTCACACTCACACCCTTAGGTTCCATTCGTACTGTCCATTACACTCGCCCTAGGATCCAACGTAACTGCGCCCTCCACACTCGCCCTGAGGTTTTACCAATCTATCGTACTGCCCACTTCACATCACCCTGAGGTGTCCAATCGGACTTCCCACATCCAATCACCCTGAGGTTCCAATCGTACTGCCCACTCAGACTCACCCCGAGGTTCCAATTGTACTGCCCACACACACTCACCCTGAGGTTCCAATCGTACTGCCCACTCACACTCACCCTGAGGTTCCAATCGTACTGCTCACTCACACTCGCCCTGAGGTTCCAATCATACTGCCCACTCACTCCTCACCCCGAGGTATCCAATCAGTACTGTGCCCACTCACACTCGCCCTGAGGTTCCAATCTACTGCCACTCACATGACCCTGAGGTTCCTTTGTAACCGCCCACTCACACTCACCCTGAGGATCCAAGCGTACTGCCCACACACACTCACCCGGAGTTCCATCGGACTTGTCCACTCACTCCTATCACCCTCAGATTTCCATCGAACTGGGCCGACTCACACTCGCCCTGAGGTTCCACTCGTACTGCCCACTCACTCTCACCCCGAGGTTCCAAGCGTACTGCCCACTCACACTCGCCCTGAGGTTCCAATCGTACTGCCCACTCACACTCACCCTGAGGTTCCAAGCGTACTGCCCACTCACACTCACCCCAAGGTTCCAATCGTACTGCCCACTCACTCTCACCCCGAGGTTCCAATCGTACTGCCCACTCACACTCGCCCTGAGGTTCCAATCGTACTGCCCACTCAGACTCACCCCGAGGTTCCAATTGTACTGCCCACTCACACTCACCCTGAGGTTCCAAGCGTACTGCCCACTCCAACACTCACCCTGAGGTTCCAATCGTACTGCCCACTCACACTCACCCTGAGTGTCCACTCTACATTGCTGCCCAACTCACTCTCACCCCCCAGGTTCCAAATCGTACGGCCCACTCAACACCTCGCCCTCAGGTTCCAAATCGTACTGCCCACTCACACTCACCCGGAGGTTCCAATCGGTACTGCCCACTCAACACTCATCCCAGAGTGCAATGCGTCTGCCCACGTCACTCTCCCCGAGGTTCCAATCGTAAGTGCCCACGGGGGGGGGGGTCACACTCGTCCCTGAGTTTACAAGCGTACGCCCCACTCAACTCACCCCGAGGTTCCAAGTGTCTGCCCAACAACACCCACCAACTGCTCACCCTGAGGTTCCAGCATCTGCCCACTACCTTACCCTAGGTCCCATCGTACTGCTGCCCACGCAACACGCACCCTGAGGTTCCAATCGTCAATTGCCCACATCACAACTCACACCAAGTTCCAATCGTACTGCCCATTCACACTCGCCCTGAGGTTCCAATCGTACTGCCCACTCACACTCGCCCTGAGGTTCCAATCGTACTGCCCACTCACTCTCACCCCGAGGTTCCAATCGTACTGCCCACTCACACTCGCCCTGAGGTTCCAATCGTACTGCCCACTCACACTCACCCTGAGGTCCAATTTACCTGCCCACTCACACTCACCCTGAGGTTCAATCGTACTGCCCCTGCCCACCACACTCAACCTTATTTTCCAATCTTAATTCCCCTCCCAACAAAACAAAAAAACAGAACCATACAAAAAACAAAAAACTCTCACTGAGGTCCAATCGTACTGGCCCAAAACACACAAGACCATCCCAACACACAACACGAACCACCACAGCGCAAACCAAGTATGAACAAGCTAACTAATAATCTGGCACACTCCACACACAAATACATCACACACCACACAACTACAAACAAACATAAGGAACAATAAAATACATGTTCCAATTAAATAACAAAACTGCAAACCTCACACTCAGCACCTGAGTTCCAGCGTATGCCCACCCACTCACCCGAGTTCCAATTGTACTGCCCCTAACTCTGTCACCCTAGGTTTCCAATCGTCTGCACACTCACTCGCCCTGAGGTTCCACTCGTACTGCCCACGCCCCCACTCCTCTCAACCCCCGAGGTTCCAATCGTACTGCTGCACACTCACACTCGCCCAGGTTCCAGCGTAATGACTGCCAACTCACACTCACCCCCTGAGTTCCAAGCCGTAATGCCTCACACGTCACCCGAGTTTCCATCGGACTGCCCAATCACTCTCAACACCCCAAGGTTTCCATCGTACTGCCAACTCACACTCGCCTGGGTTCCAATCTACTGCCCACTCAGACTCACTCACCCACCACCCCAGTTCCAATTGTACGGCCACAACACACTCACCCTGAGGTTCCAATCGTACTGCCCACTCACACTGACCCTGAGGTTCCAATTGTACTGCCCACTCACACTCACCCTGAGGTTCCAAGCGTACTGCCCACTCACACTCACCCTGAGGTTCCAATCGTACTGCCCACTCACACTCACCCTGAGGTTCCAATCGTACTGCCCACTCACACTCGCCCTGAGGTTCCACTCGTACTGCCCACTCAACTCGCACCACGGAGGTTTCCATCGTACTGCCACTCCACTCCTCAGCCCTGAGGTATCAAGCGTATGCCCAACACTCACATCACCCTGAGTTCCAAGCGTACTGCCCACTCAACGCACCCGCCGAGGTTCCATCGTACTGACTGCCCCATCACTCGTCGCCCCAAGGTTCAATCGTACTGCCCACTCAACACTCGCCTAGGTTCCAAACGGACTGCCCTCAGACCCCCGAGGTTCCAATTGTGCTTATACCCACACACACGCACACATGAGGTTCCATCGTCTGCCCACTCACACTCCACCCTAGTTCCAATCGGGACTGGCCCCTACCTCACCCCCGAGTGATTCATTCAATCGAACTGGCCCACTCACACTCACCCCAAGGTTCCAATCGTACTGGCCCATTCACAACTCGCTGAGGTCCATCGTACATCCCACTCACACTCGCCCTGAGGTTCCAATCGTACTGCCCACTCACTCTCACCCCGAGGTTCCAATCGTACTGCCCACTCACACTCGCCCTGAGGTTCCAATCGTACTGCCCACTCACACTCGCCCTGAGGTTCCAATTGTACTGCCCACTGTCACATCAACCTGAGGGTCAAGCGTACTGCCCACTCACCGCACCCTAGTTCCAAATCGTACTGCCCACTCAACGCGCCCTGAGTTTCCAATCGGATGCCCCACATCACTCTCACACCCGAGTTCAAATCGTACGCCCACGCACACTGCATGAGTTTCCAAGCGTACTGCCCACTCCACCTAGAAACCCAACTGAGTTCCAAATGTACTGCCCACTCACACTCACCCTGAGGTCCAAAGCGTTACGCACCATCCACACTCACCGAGGTTCCAATCGTACTGTCCACTCACACTCACCCTGAGGTTCCAATCGTACTGCCCAACCTCAAGCCGCTGGTTATTGAACAGTGCTACAGTCTCGTAATTAAGCAACGCATCAACTGTCTTGCTGCTTGTTTGATTCTCCAAATTCACGACCTTCTTGCGAGCTTCAGTGGTCAACTGCATTGTGAAGAGAAGCATTTTTGTTTGTTTTTTGTTTGTGTGCTAGTTATGAAAGGAATTTCACGACAGGAGTTGGGTCTCCCGGCACAAACCAGCGGCACTGAGGATTCAGTTCAAATGGTGTTGCCAATCCTACAAAAGAGTAGGCGCACGTTGGGACGGCGGGAGATACCCACCCATGACCAAACTAACGTGCACTGCCACCCCTACTGATTGGTTCGATATTGCTACCCAACATTGCAGCTCACCCTTCCTTGCAAGCAACATTCTGTTGGCTACATTTCTGTGTGTCTGTGTCAGGGATTTCCCCCCCGCGATAAATAGCGATCGCTAGTTTTAAACCCGTTTTGGCAAATTGTCGCTGTAAAAAAGTTTACAATTTTTCTATAGTATGGCCCTAACTGGCTCTAAATGCTGTAACAGGCTATAAAAGCTATGAAAGGTATGAAAAGTTTTAAACACTGTCGCTGGAGAAGGCCTAAAACCATTTAGGTAAGAGAAAAAAACTTTTAGATTTGAAAAATAATCCCTGGTCTGTGTCTCCATCCCCCAGGACCAAACCCACGACCAAACGAACGTGCACCACTACCCCCTACACCTAGGGGTCATGCAAGTACCAATCCTGGTCCAGCCAAGGCAGGCAGAGTGACATTCACAGTACCTGTCACCGTTAAAATCCCACTTGCACACAGTCTTTAGTGATAAGACCAGTCAGCACAAGCTCAATTTGCGACAGCAGAATAAGATTCCTGGTTTACACTAATGTTCTCAGACCTACCAGGCAGTACATGACCATTCCATGGCCAGCCCGACTAGGCAGTACATGACCATTCCATGGAATGGTCAGCCCTGCCAGGCAGTACATGACAGGACCTGCTAGTCATAGAGATTCATATCATCACACATGCTTGTAGCCATTCAGCGGATCATTTGGAAGTACAGGTCATACTTTGTTCCTCAACTTTTGAAGGTTGAATTTGCAGGCAAACAACACTTGTGAAACATGGTATATGCAACTCCAAAGCATTGACATTCACGCTCCTCCCTTCATGATTATCGCTTATGACTATTCTTCGAAGTTTCGGAATTTTTGACCAAATCTGATGTATAAAATACGTACTACGGCCTGTTAAGAAAAAGTTATTCCCAAAAGATCTGCTGAATGGTTGCTGAATTGTTGCTGAATGGTTGCTGAATGGTGATTAACATGTGATGCTGAACGAGAACGAAACCCAAACCAATCAATAGATTCCCGTACAGGATCGGGAACGGTAATATGACATCACATGGTATATTGCCATCATATGATATCATATGATACCGGCAGTCTGGCTAGGCTTAGGTTACTATTAATATGGAATATCAAATTATGCAATTTGTGTAATGTCAAACTCGCCTTTGGGCGACATCACGTGATATATCGTTCCCTAGATATTGGCGGTGGATAGTGAAGGTGCAGCCACAGATGTGCCACATCTCACTGAGAAACATCTCTTGTCAATTTGTGTGAGACCTCGACCATCGCACGCAACGTAACGTCGAACGTATCTGAAATCCATATCTTGTCAATTTGTGTGAGACCTCAACCATCACATGTACTGTAATGTTGAAGCTATGTTACCAAGTTCAAGTTCAAGTACCTGAGTGAGGCCGAGTGTCCACGCAGTATATGCTGAGAAGGTCAACGCAACAGTGCCCGCAACCCAAGGGCTAAAGCTCCCAGCCAGCACAGAGCAGACGACCACCAACTCCACAAAAGTTGGAATAAATGTGAAGAAAATAGCTCGGTACAGATACTGGATGCTGCTCTTTCCTGTAACACAGGGTTCCAGGGATTCCAGCAATTCAGGGGATGACTTGGGAGTTGGGTTTTTGAAAACTGTCGGACTTCGAACCTAGTATCTCAAATTTGGCCCCAAATCTGAGAATTTGGGGAGAACTCGGTACAGATATTGGATGCTGCTCTTCCCTGCAATAGGGGTGCGGGGTGCTTGGTGCTTGGTGTGGCGTGTAGGGTGCGTGGTGTGGGGTGTAGGGGTGTAAGGGGTGCATGGGGTGTAGGGGGTTTTGTGTGAGGGTGTGTGTGTTTGGTGAGGGATAATAGCTCGGTATAGATACTGGATGCTGCTCTTCCCTGTAACACATGGATCCCAGGGGGTCAGTCAGTCTCCTAGCTGTGTGGTGGTGGTGTTACTGTTGGTGGTGATGGTGGTGGTGATGGTGGTGGTGTGGTGGTGGTGGTGTGGTGTTGGTGGTGATGTGGTGGTGGTGATGTGGTGGTGTGTTACTGTTGGAGGTGATGGTGGTGGTGTGGTGGTGGTGTGGTGGCGCTGTGGTGGTGGAGGTGGTGGTGGTGTGGTGGTGGAGGTGGTGGAGGTGGTGGTGCTGTGGTGGTGGTGGTGGTGCAGTGGTGGTGGTGCAGTGGTGGTGGTTGATGTGGTGGTGGTGTGGTGGTGGTGTGGTGGTGGAGGTGGTGGTGGTGCAGTGGTGGTGGTGCTCTTGTGGTGGTGGTTGATGCTGCTCTTCCATGTAAGCCATGGATTGCAGGGATTCATTCTGCATCCTCAGGCATGAGTGCGCTCCAAGCAAGTGATTGTTTGTGAGGAGCAAGCTGACTTTCACTACAAAACGATTTTGACTGGGCATTGTGAAATGGCTGTGGTGGTGTGGTGATGGTGGTGGTTGATGCTGCTCTTCCATGTTAAACCCATGGATTGCAGGGATTCATTCTGCATTTTCAGGCATGAGTGAGCTCCAATCAAGTGAGTGTTCCTGAGGAACAAGCTGACATTATTATAGTTAGGCTAAGTAATGATATAAAATTGCACGAGTCTGCCGAGCATACATGGATTAGCGACGATTGTGTTGAACGGGTATTGACAAAAAATGAAGAGGTCGGGATGCAAATAAAATATTACACGTTTGTTGACCACAAAACGATTATGACAGGGCATTGTAAAATGCTCGGTGGCTCGGGAACTTCTTGTTTGTTTCCAGATCTGCTAGGTAGATTCATCCCAAGCAGCCATGCCAAAGAAGACAAGAGAGCAGGCCAGTGTTCTTCCATGAAGCTAAAAGCAGCAGCTTCTAGGAATCTAGCCTGCTCCCCTGACTGGCTATTCCGCCCAAGCTAATAGAATCTGGTGTGTCTGCAAGCTGACAGAATCTGCTGGCCAGAACTGTCAAAATATTGGAGCTCAGCCCAGTGGCTGGTTCAGGGAGCTACCTAGAAGCTGCTACTTGTAGCCGAATAGAAAAACATTGCAGCAGGCAGACAAGATGGACCTGGGATGCATTTGACATATTTGCATATTTTGTCTAAAACTGTTTGTATACATTATTTGTTTATAAATAAATAGGGAACGGCAACTAATATTAGTGTTTGAAAAACTAATATTAACTCATATTATTTTAGTGTCACAATAATATTAGTTTTTCAAATACATCCGAATTTCTGGTGAGACGGCTCGTCCAACTAATATTATTTCATATTATCACTATCACTAATATTATATAACATAGCCGGCCCCTGCAAATAAATGATTAAGTCCACAATCCCCTTACTGCAACAGGATCCTCATCCTCTGAATTCCAGACATGACAACCCAACCAGCCTATCATAGATATGTCTCTTCACACAACCAACTTGCTACAATGCACATCATATCCACTATAGTCCATGCCGCCAGGCAGGTGACCCACACTGTCTAGTTTACCATCGTGGCAGTCCCCAGCTTTGGCGTACGGGGCATTCCCCTGAAGACCACGCACCACCATGCTTTTATTTTTCTTCTTCATATATTGGTAGTGTATCATGTGTGTATATATATATATATATACAATAACAACACAAGATATACAATAACAATACAACATATATATACATATATATATGTATATAATTAGTAGCAGCATATCTACTGTTCCTGAGGAAAGACATTTCAACACACCTCTTTCCAAAACACGCGACAGTCGACCTGTCCTCTTGTTTAAATGGAACTGGATGTCCAAATCCAACACATGCGCAAAAGTGTGGTACGCGACTCGCCGAGCTGCAGCCTGCATCAAATCAAAGTGTGGAAAGAAAGGACGATTTGTAAGACTCTCCAATGAATTGCAAAAATGGGAATCAGTACCCGCAAAATGAGAAAAAATGAGAAATGAGAATGAGAAAATGATTGCAAAAATGATATGTACTGCCCTCAGTGTTTACCGCCCTCAATATAGCCGAGACCCCACTGTTACACTGGTTACACCGGGGGAGGTGACGTGATACCTAAGGGTTCGGCATGGGCCAGTCACCTCAGGGCCGGCCCGGCAGGGCTGCCCTTCGGGCCTACTACCCAAATCACTACCAGGAGCCCAACCTTGAACGACACTAAATCGCTGATCGCTACGAGGGGACCCCATTTTTGAAACGAAAAGAAAGCTGTTGAGTTCACCTGCGATACTGGTGTGAAGACAGGCATCTGCAACTCCTTGGCCACATGCTTGATGATATCACACAATCCGTATGCGACAATGGCCATCACAACCCCCTGCGTGTATGAGAGGTGACATGCTTGTCAGCATCAAGTAGGCCATCAAGCAAAACAAATGGGAAATCAGGCTCGCACTCTCCATAAGTGAGAATGGCCATCACAACCCCCTGCGAGTAAGAGAGGTGACCTGCTTGTGGGCATCAAGTACTCCATCAATCAAAACAAATGGGAACTCAGGCTCACACTCTCCACAAGTGAGAATGGCCATCACAACCCCCTGCGTGTCAGAGAGGTGACATGCTTGTGGGAATCAGGTAGGCCATCAAACAAAACAAATGGGAAATCAGGCTCACTATCTCCATAAGTGAGAATGGCAATCACAACCCCCTGCGTGTCAGAGAGGTGGCATGCTTGTGGGCATCAAGTACTCCATCAATCAAAACAAATGGGAAATCAGGCGCACACACTCCAAAGGCGAGAATGGCAATCACAACCCCCTGTGTGTAAGAGAGGTGACATGATTGTGGGAATCAGGTAGGCCATGAAGCAAACAAATGGGGACTAACAAGACCCTGACAAGAACCCTATCATGAATCTTCACACTCATGCTCGCTGCACCATTTCCCTTCTCATTCACACCGCTCGATGGAGCTTGAATTTACATACACTCGTACAGTGCACTCAATTGGGGGATGCGTACTCATGAGTCACAGGCCTTCGTATTTGACAGCTTTCCTACAATGTGTGTGTTGTTCAAGAAAACGGTGCAGTTGATGCAAGTGTCCTGCCTAAGGACAGCATAAACAGTACGTGGATTAAAACAAATGCAAAATAAATTTGCGTGGACCACGTTGGTGCGCACATCCAATTCAAATTCAAATTCAGTTTGGTGTCGACCAAAATGGCACGCACATCCAATTCAAATTGGTGTCCATCAATGTGGCGTGCACATCCAATTCAAGCCGATTTGTGTTGACGCAACAGTACTGTGGACCATTACATGGCGAGTTGCTCCTTAGGGTAAAGTAACACAGGTGTTATCCAGGGCACAGCCAATAGTTTCCATTGAATAATAAAAATGAAATCAATGGTGCGCCTTATATCGAGGTGTGAGGTTGAGGGGGCCAGCCCGTTTGCTTGCACTGGGGCCAACCACCATAAGATAAGAAGTCTGGATGAACAAATTGATCCATGGATGTGAAGTGATGATCATTCACTAAACATTCACCGAACAAAGTCCCCCTTGGCTCTGTCAAGCTGCGGGCACATTTGGAGTCCAGCAGGGCACCAGGAAAAATGTCATCGTCATTATCATCATCATCATCGATTCATGAATTTCGGATGGGCTCTTATTCGGCGCACATTTATTTGGCCATCCTCTTTTACCCATGTCAGGACTAAAGCTTGGCATTGTACTAGGGAACGGCAATATGATTTCATATGATATCATTCCATCATATGATATCATAAGACGCCAGCAGTATGACTAGGCTTAAGTTACCATTTATAAACAATATCATATGATGCAATTTGTATGATATCATATGATATCCTACTCGCCTTTTGTCAACATCATATGATATGCCGATCCCTAAAGTAATGATATCACCTGGTGGGTCCTGGTATTAAGGGAGCCATGTCTTACGGCGGTAGAGAACGGGCTGCTACTTAACCTGGAGAAAGCTACCATGGCAATTGACAGCGACCGCGAACGCTAAAGCGCACCTAGAGGGATTCGAACCCAGCATCTTCTTGTTTCAATGAGCTCAACCATTGAACCATTCATCTAAACGGGATCGGTACCCACATTTTATCCAATTCATGTGTAAATTGAACACAAAAGAAACACATGAGACAAAAGAACACAACAGAACACAAAAGAACACACATATGACAACAAAATACAACACAACACAAAAGAAACACAAAATAAGACAACACAAACAACACAGACACAAAAGTTCACAAAAGACGAGATAGGACGAGAGGTGCTCCTCCCCCTTGAACATAGAGCTCTGTATCCAGTGGTCGATCTCTGACTCACTCTGATTCTCCTCTCGCATCCACAGCTGCTTCTACTTAGCAGGATGGGGCAGGACTAGACAAGTAGAGGACTGAATTGGTTGGTTTCTAGGATTGGAGAAAGAACAAGGATCATCATGAGGGGGGGGGGGGGGGGGGGGGCAGTGTTTGTGCATCGTCATCACCATTACCACCATAACCACCACCGCCATCATCATCATCATCATCATCATCATCATCATCATCATCACCACCACCATCATCATCATCATCATCACCATCATCATCACCACCACCATCATCATCTTACCTCCATGCTCCCACTAACTGATCCTACGCTGATCTCGTCAACAGCCCTCTTCAGCATCATTGGGCACGTGATTCCTGGGGAAGGGGGGGGGGGGGGGGGGGGGGGGGGGGGGGGGGGGGGGGCACATTAGGCAATGACCAAACTTCAAGTATGCACAGTAATACGCCACATGTGTGGTCACTCATTTCACACTCCTCGTGTATTAGATGTGTGTTGTAGCTGTACGATAGCGGTACACACCTAATCAATTTGTTGATCACGAACAACGAGGAAGCAGCATCACTAATTGCCGGGGCTTCATGGTTGCATGGCACACATCATATAATTTTGAGGATTAGGTGGAAGGCCCCTCCCGGATGGTGTAGAGTGGGCTTGCCTTGGTTCAACAAAAGCCTGTCAATGAAAACGCAATGCAATGTATATCACTTCTAATCTGCAGTACGCATTTTTGCATGGAGTCGTTTTACAACTCTTTACCAACAGTAAATGAATTAAATTGATTTGTCAACAATTTACAGTCGAAAGAGTGTCTTAAGGGCATGTTTACAACTTCACATACTTCCTGGACTCTTTCCCTGTCACACTCCATCCACTATGCAGCAGCCTGCACCCTGTTCAGGTTGTTCAACACATGTTCAGGTTGTTTAACACATGTTCAGGGTGTTAAACACATGTTTAAGTAGAACACGTTGTACATAAACAGGTGCTCAACACCCTGAACACCTGTTTAACAACCTGAGCAGGGAGCAGGCTGACGGGGCCCCGGGCCAGGGCCGGGCGTCCTTACCAGCTCCTTTAGATATGAAAAGCAATGTGAGGGCTGCTGCAACACGCCAGTTCAATGATTTCTCTCCCAAAGCCAGCTCGCCAATGTAAGGCATCACATCCAAGAGGCTACCAGTCGCTGGTGGCTCTGGCAGCAGGGCAGGCGCTTCCTGTTTTTGCAGTTGACTGTATGAAATGCTCTCATGCGGGGGTATGTCCATTCGCAAGGGGAGGGCCATGCGCGGCACGAGCCTGGGACGTAGATTCCATCGCGCTGGAGGCAAGCGAGTGCTAACATGGGCTGCCCGACCTGAGAGAGCAGGTGGTGAGGTCAAGCCTCGTCTCATGCTGAGTTCAATTTTCGAGGCAAGATAAAAGTCGCCAATAAGTTGGAATGATGCCCAGCTCTTGTCGCTGTCACAATAAAGGAATGCCTCTTGTCGAGGGATGGGTGGCTACAGCAGATTGTGGACTTAAAAACGGGTGGTTGCTGGTGACGTCGACAGGGAGCAGGACCCTTGGGCGTATTGAACCCTACCCACCCTACCCACCCTACCCGACCCTACCGCCCCACCCTACCGCGACCGTAGCCCCCGCTGTAGCCTCGTAGCCGGGCCCGTAGCGCCGCGTAGCGCCCTGTGCCTGGGCCTGTAGCCCACCCTGCCACAGCAACCATGCCGGGCGAGACCTGGCGAGATCGGCCCTCAGGACGCTGTTGTTTGTCAAAATAAAGCGATGCAACGCACCTTATCATTAGCATGGATTGAGGCTTGTTGTTTGATACTACTTAAATGGGCACGCTCGTGCGCGCCCCCATCGCCCACTGCCACGAGGAGCCCCCGCCAGCTAAGCCCCCGCCAGCTAAGCCCCCGCCAGCACCCCCAGTCCACCTCCACCTCCACCTGACCACCTCCACACCTCCACCTTCCCATGCCCCCACGTCCACCTCCCCAGTCCCCACCCCCTTTCTCCACCTCCCCACCCCCTTCCCCCCACCTCCCCCGAGTGTTCTCCATGCTGCGCTCCTAACATAGTTTCGTCCACCCTTCCCCAACCTCCTAACGACGCGGGCTCAGGATGTGTACAAGCCTGGCAAGTGCGACCTTCAGAGCTGCAAAGCTCGAAAGTTACAGACGTTTCCCAAGCATTAAGCATCTTCCCACTTTCTCAACAAAGTTGCCACCCACAGTGTTGTCCCCCGCACATGAACTGTATGCAGAAACTATTTCAGACCACGAGGTCACATAGCTCGAGGAGGAGGCCAGGCAGGGCGACAGGACGTGATGGAATACCCCTCTGGAAGTTGGGGAATGGGCTTTGCTTGGGCTTACACTGGCCTGCCTAACGTAATGTGAAAACTACTTGAGGAGTATCCAATGGATACTCCCTCCCCGCAGGAATATAACATATGATTGGATTGTTACATGGCTTTCCATCCAACTCTGGGCGGCTCACATTATTCCAATTCCAAGCCCCCCCATGCGATATACTCATAGACCTCATTATATATACCATATTATTTATAATACATGTCAGCACAAGTAGGCTTGTAGGTTAGGCTGAATATCCAGTCAGTGGAGCTGCCTAGAAGGTGTTGCTCTTTGCTGAAAATAAAAGATATGCTGAGCATGATTTGTTCCTAATTGCTGTCCCTGGTGGGGGGATGCAGGCGTTGTTCCCTACTCTAGGTCTTACCCCCGGCTGTCTAGGTCTTGCCTTCCTTTAGCAGAATGTTTGAATGAACGGAAGCTGAGAGTGCAATGGCAGTAACAGTGGCAGCAGCAGCAGTGCCCCCAGCATCACCACCGCCCTCAGCACTGCCCCCTGCAGGTAGCTGTTGCTCTTGTATCAGGTGCGCATCTGCATTCTAGTCCTCCACCCCCGATACCTGATCCTGGGGTGGTTGCTCTCCTTCGTTTGTCTGTCCTTTCTGGTCCTTCCCCTTCTTCTTCTCCTTCTGCCTCTGCTTCTTCCCCTTCTTGGATTTGGCCTTGGCCTCCTTCAAAGCTTTCTCTCTCTCCTCCTCCTCGATCATCTCCTGGAACATTCGTATTTGTGAACAACTTTTAGTGTGTGTATGCTTTCGCCAGATCGTCGAATTGTGCACAGTAAGGAAGCAGTATGTAAGTATGTATGTATGTATGTATGTATGTATGTATGTATGTATGTATGTATGTATGTATGTATGTTACAGTCCAGGGGTAGGCCAAATAGGCTAAAGGGACTTGCCCAACCGTATAGGAAGGGCTTAAAAAGAAAAACACTAATGAACTGAGCCCCAAACAATCGTTTAACCGACGGGGGCCCTGAGTTCGTGCTACAGTGATAATTTAATTCTACAATATTAAGTAGTTGAGTGCAAGCTAGCAAGACGACAGAGTGAACCTGGGGCGCTCATGTTGGCAAGACCTAGCCTATTTGTCTGCTGTGCAGGGGGTATCAGCTCACCCTATAACATGTGGACAGGCTTTAGCGTACAAACGTGGTAACATTGCAATCTTGTCTGCCGCTGCTTCTTTTATTTGCCTTCCCGATGTGTTGCCTGCCTGTGAAAGAATAAGACACATTATATGTATTTGCAGGTATGTATGAAATATTTATGCGTATTATCCCGTACCTGTCCAACATCATTTGCATCCCTCATAAGCATCCTTATCTGGCCAAGCTGATATTATCCCGTACCTGTCCAACATCATTTGCATCCCTCATAAGCATCCTTACCTGGCCAAGCTGATATTATCCCGTACCTGTCCAACATCATTTGCATCCCTCATAAGCATCCTTATCTGGCCAAGCTGATATTATCCCGTACCTGTTCAACATCATTTGCATCCCTCATAAGCATCCTTGTCTTACAAGGCTGATATTAGCTATATCGTCCCGTGATATCCCATAATTAATGATACAGATATTAATCATTCATTACATTATAATTTACAATATGATTATGATTATAATTATTTTTATTATTATTACGATAATTTATTACATTATGATTTATATTCAATCATTCATTATATTGCCATATAATACTGCTTGTTGTGTGCGCGACACGTCACACATTGAGCAACTCAGTCCTACCCAGTACATCGCGCTGCCCCCCAAACCCCGAGGAGCGCAAAGGGCGGAGCCCGGAGGCTTTGGGGTGGCATTTGTGACTACTTTAGCCAGAGCCATGCGTCGCCAAGCAACGATGGAATGGCAAGGCGTCGAAGGAAAAAGAAAAGGGCCATAGACAGGTCATAGTTAACCCAAGACAAGCTCGCTCCACAACATCCAGGGGTGTCTTCCAGCAATCCCAAAATAGAAAATCACATGGTACAAGCCATCCAAGCCATGAGGCAAAGAAGCAAGATAGCGAGAAAGTGAAGGTCAAGACCTGTTTTAATTGTCTGATGCCCATGGTGTCCCGGCTTACGCAGCAAACAACAGATTTATCAACACTGCACCATGGGTCTTTTGAAGCCAGGGGGGCTGCCGCATGGAATGAATATGAAGATGAAGGAGGAGTATATGTAGATGGAGGAGGTGTGAACCTTGATTACAATATATTTTTTCAACAATTGGAGAGCACAGGCATGGCTGAGAATCAGAGTACCTAAGTATGAATGTCAAAATGTCTATTGGGTTTGTGGTAAAAGAAAAATACCAGGGTGGTGGCAATGGCAAGCGTGGAAACTGTGTGCTTTCCCCCATCCAGAACGGCTCCCACAAACACAATTACTATGGTAGCTGGGTTTCACCTCCGCTCCGCAGTTTAACACACTCCCCATCCATCAGGTGTTTAAGGAACAGCTTTAACCTGTTTGTTGGCTGCTAGATGGATTGGCTGACCGCTTCGAGCAGTTGTTGCTCCTGGAAAAGAATTCCAAGAGGGCTCAGTTACTTAGGGATGCAACGCCAGACTCGCCGAAGAAGTCAAGTTAGCTCCACCAGCGCATTAGTTTCACCCCCCATCGTGTGTGTGTGTGTGTGTGTGTGTGTGTGTTTGTGTGTGTTTGTGTGTGTGTGTGCCTGCACATGTGTGAGCGCATGTGTGCAATAGTTCCAAACCCCAGTGTGTGTGTATGTGTGTACAACAGTTCACCCCCCCAACCCCCTCATACCTGATGCTTATAGTCTAGCTGGATGGGATACCTACCTCCTCCGACCAGCTGGACTGAAACCTTGACCTTGCTCATTAAGGAAAACCTTCAGATTCTCAGAAGTTCACATTCATGGGCGGATAGGCAGGGGCTTTTCCTTCATATTTGACATAAGTTTTCGCAAGTACCTAGCTCTAGGGCTGTTGAAAACGCTGCGCCATGCGTCTCAGACGCATATCGTACAGTGTCCGCTGCGTCTAAGACGCAGAAGCAGTAGGTCGGTTGCGTTCTTGAGTTGGAGGGTCCGTTGCATCTCAGATACAGATCATGGAACTGGGTGCGTCTGAAGATGCAGATCTTGGAGTTTGGCGAGCTCGGTCCTATCTGCCATGCGCTACGGGTCGACAACCCCATACGATATGGTCAACAGATTCAACGAACTACGGGTCGGCAAACCTTACGGGACTGCTGAAGATCACTCTTCAGCAGGCCCCGGCAGGCCCTGCTCTTCAGTCCCTATTAGATGCGGTTTACATGGGTGAGGGGGACACACCTGGGGCAAACGGACTAGAGAAGTTCCGATAAACGTTTCGACAAACGTTGAACCTGTGGGCGTGAGCCCCCGGCGTGAGCCCAGGAGGGGAGGGGGCTCCGCCGGGCTCCGCAAAAAAAGGGGATGAACGCACGTCTAAGTCGAAATTTCTCACCCCTTTCATCTGGAGTAGCGTTTATTATTTTAACAATTAGTAACGTTTTATTATAAAGCAGAGAACCATATGGGTGAGCGGTGAGGTGCTGCGTGCTGCCTGGTCTCGCCCCTCACCTGGCCAGACTTTCGGTTATGGTCTCGCCGCCCTCAAATCTTATAGATCTGGCCTCCTAGATTGCTTCCTGGGTTCACACACCCCACCTTTACCGCAAACCACGGATCGCGAGCGAAATAGTTCATATTAATCCCTGGACAATTGTTGCGGGGCACAAAAGTGTATCGACGCAACGACAGGACCTTTTATTTAAAAAACGGCTCCTCTTGAAATCTCCAATTTTACTGCTTAGTGCGTTGCACAATTGCAACAATTATTAGCACACTTCTGCGCCCCCTGCACACCTTCCTTTTGCATTTAAGCTCGTGTGCTGAAGGGCGCGCTCTTCGCTGCGCTTTGCATCTTCCCGCCCCTGCCAAGGCGCAGTTGCCCGAAGTTCGTTGTCCAATTTAGTGCTGGAGTGCAGCAGCCTTCATCCTGAGCGAACATCCTTTCCCAACCCAGAGCCTGAGTGAACATCCCGACCCGCGAACCTGAGCGAACATCCTTTCCTAACCCTGGGCCTTCATCCTGAGCGAACATCCTCTCCCAACCCCGACAAGCAGCATTTACTGCGGCTGCCGGAGCGTGGCGTGAGCAGCGGATGCTTGCCTCAGGACCGTTTCGGGGGGTTCTGTTGGCCTTGAGCTGTTTCGCCCTCGTCACGACACCTGTATATTCTAGAAGCGATGGGCCTGAAGCCGATGACAACAGAGCCGATTTCATTTTCATCCATGGGTGAGTCCACAAACAAGTAAGGGGGCCTGGCAGTGAGTGTGTGTGTGTTTGTGTGTGTGTGTGTGTGCGGGTGGGTGGGTGGGAGGGGGGCTGTAGGCGTCCACAGAGCTATCAGAAGCTTCACCATGCACTTTCCCCATCAGGACCCTTCAGTGCAACACTATGCCAACCATGCAAAACTGTGTAAATCTGTGCCAAACCCTCTGCCCCCTTCATGCGGCTGAACATTCCTCGGGATGTGAGTTGTCGATTTGGAATATAGACTCTTACCCAAGTCGTCTACTAGCTCCCCTCCACCTGAGGCCCCAATCCCCAACAGTTTACCGTTCAATTGCCCCCCCACCCCCACCCCCACGCACACGCATCCCTCCCCCTCCCCCTCCCCCTCCCCCTCCACCATGGATCATCCAGTTAACTGCCCAATTGACCCCCTCCCCCCCCCCCCCTCCCCCTAACCCTAACCCTAACCCTCCCCCTAACCCTAACCCTAACCCTAACCCCAACCCCAACCCCAACCCCAACCCCAACCCCAACCCCAACCCTAACAACCCCAACCCCAACCCCAACCCTAACAACCCCAACCCCAACCCCCTGCCCTTTGCATCATGCAGAGCGCTGGTCTTTTTCATGCAAATTGGCTTCATCTCCTTGGAGAGTGGCTACGTGCGATCTAAGAATGTCAAGTAAGTGATATATGGATGGATGGATGGATGTTACAGTCCAGGTGTAGGCCAAATAGGATAACAGGACTTGCCCAACCATGGCAGGATGAGGTAAAAAGAAAAAGCATTGATGAAATGAACTCCAAACAATTGTATTTTATGTACACACACACGCACCACCACCACCACCTACCCCGTATCCATCAAACACAAAAAATGAATTATCACATACCCCCCCCCCCCCCCCCCCCCCCCCCCCCTTTAACCGCCTGTACAGGAACATTTTAATGAAGAAATGGTGGACACACACACGCACCACCACCACCACCTACCCCGTATCCATCCAACACTAACAAACACAAATTCTCACATGACCCCCCCCCCCCCCCCTCCAACTGCCTGTACAGGAACATTTTAGTGAAGAAAACGGTGGACACACACACGCACCACCACCACCACCTACCCCGTATCCATCCAACACTAAACAAACACGAATTCTCACATGACCCCCCCCCCCCCCCCCCCCCCCCCTCCAACTGCCTGTACAGGAACATTTGTAATGACGAAAAACGGTGGACACACAACACGCACCACCACCACCACCACCTACCCCGTATCCATCCAACACTAACAAAACACAGAATTCTCACATGACCCCCCCCCCCCCCCCCTCCAACTGCCTGTACAGGAACATTTTAGTGAAGAAAAACGGTGGACACACAGACCGCACCACCACCACCCACCTACCCCGTATCCATCCAACACTAAACAAACACAATTGTCTCACCTGAACCCCCCCCCCCCCCCCCCCCACCAACTGCCTGTACAGGAACAGTTTTAATGAGAATACGGTGGACAACACACACGCACCACCACCACCACCACCGACACCCGTAATCCATCCAACACTAAACAAACAACAACGATTCCTGCACATGGACCCCCACCCCCCCCCCCCCCCCCGCCTGCCGCCTCCAACTGCCCTGTACATGAACATTTTAGTTGAAGACAACGGTGGACAACAACACCGCGATCAACCAACCCCAGCCTACCCCGTATCCATCCAACACTACAAAACCTGAATTCTCACATGACCCCCACCCCGCCACGGGACCCCCCACCCCCCCCCCCCCCCCTCCACTGCCTGTACAGGAAACATTTTAATGAAGAAAAACGGTGACACCCACCAACGCCCACCACCACCACCTACCCCGTAATCCAGCCAACACGTAAAACATGAATTCTCAATGACCCCCCCCCCCACCCCCCCCCCCCGCCCCCCCCCCCCCACCCCCCCCCCCCCCCCCGCTCCAACTGCCTTACAGGACATTTTAATGTAGACACGGTGACACAGAAAGACCACACACCACCACCACCACCCGCACCACCTAACCCGCGTCTCCCTCCAACCTAAAAAACACGAATTCTCACTACCCCCCCACCCCCCCCCCCCCCCCCCCCTCACTGCCTGTACCGGAACATTTTTAGTGGAGAAATGTTGGAACTCCCACAACCGCACCACCACCACCACCACACCGTATCAATCCAACACGAACAAAAACGAATGTCTCACACATGAACCCCCCCCCCCCCCCCGCCCCCCCCCCCCACCCCCCCCCCTTCCCCCCTCCAAACCACCGCCTGTACAGGAACATTTTAGTGAAGAAAACGGTGACACACACACCTCCGAGCGCACCACCACCACCACCTACCCCGTATCCATCCCAGCACAAAAAACAAACGATTCCCGCACATGACCCCCCCCCCCCCCCCCTTCCACTGCCTGTACAGGAACATTTTAGTGAGAAAATGTTGGACACACACACGCACCACCACCACCACCTAACCCCGTATCATCCAACACTAAACAAACACGAATTCTCACATGAACCCCAACCCCCCACCCCACCCCACCCCCCCCCCTCCCCCTCCAACGGCCGCCTGTAGCAGGAACAGTTTAGTGAAGAAAACGGTGGACACACCACGCAACCACCACCACCACTCTAACCCCGTATCAATCAACACTAACAAAAAACGAATTCCTCACATGAACCCCCACCCCACCCCCACCGGCCCCCCCACCCCCCCCCCCTCCGCCCCTCCAACCTGCCCTGTACAGGAACATTTAGTGAGAAGCACGTTGGACACACACACCGCACCACCACACCCACCACCTACCCCGTATCCATGCCAACAACTAAAAAAAAAAAAGCAACGAATTCCTCACATGACCCCCCCCCCCCCCCCTTCCCCCCGCCAACCTGCCTGTTACAGGAACATTTTAGTGAAGAAAACGGTGGGACCAGCAACACATGCAACCATTACACCCCCTACCCCATATCCATCCAGCACGAAAAAACAACACAATTCTCCGCAATGAAACCCCCCCCCCCCCCCCCCCCTCGCAACCTAACTTTGGCCTGTACAGGAACATTTTCGTGAGAAAACGTGGACACACACGCACCACAGCCACTACCTACCCCGTATCATCCAACACTACAAACACAAATTCTCACATTACCCCCCCCCCCCCCCCCCCCCCCCTCCAACTCACTCCTACTGCCTGTAGTACAGAACATTTTCATGAAGAAACGGTGGACATCCCACACGCACCACCAACCACCACCTACCCCGTATCCCTCCAACACTAACACAACCGAATTCTCACAGGACCCCCCCCCCCCCCCCCTCCAACGCCGTACAGGAACATTTTAGGAAGAAAACGGTGGACACACACCGCCCCACACCACCACCTACCCCCCCCCGTATCCATCCAACACACACAACATGATTTCTCACATTGCCCCCCCCCCCCCACCCCACCCCCCACCCCCCCCCACCCCAGCCTCCAACCTAGCCTGTACGGAACATTTTAATGGAAGAAAAAGGTAGGACACACAGACCGCACCACCACCACACCTACCCCGTATCCATCCAACAGCTAACAAAACAGAATTCTCACATGACCCCCCCCCCCCCTCCCCCCCCCCTCCAACTGCCTGGTACAGGAAACATTTTAATGAAGAAAACGGTGGACACACACACGCACCACCACCACCACCTACCCCGATCCATCCAACACTAAACAAAACACGAATCTCACATGACCCCCCCCCCCCCCCCCCCCCCTCCAACTGCCTGTACAGGAACATTTTAGTGAAGAAAACGGTGGACACACACACCACCACCACCACACCACCTACACCCCCGTATCCATCCAACACTACAAAACATGAATTCTCACATGACCCCCCCCCCCCCCCCCCCCCCCCCCTCCACCTGCCTGTCCAACATTTTAATGAGAAAAACGTTGACACACACACTCAACCACCACCACCACCTACCCCGTATCTCCAACACTCAACAAACCAACTAATTCTCATCATGACCCCCGCCCCCCACCACCCCCGCGCCCCCTCCTCCACCCCTGTACAGGAACATTTAATGAAGAAAATGGTTGACAACACACCCGCACCCACCACCACCCACCTCCCCCTATCCATTCCACACTCCAAAACATGATTCTCACATGACCCCCCGCCCCCCCCCCCCCCCCCCCACCCGCCAACTCTGCCTGTACAGGACATTTAATGAAGAAAACGTTGACACACACACTCACCCCCACCCACCACCTACCCCGTATCCATCCAACCCAAAAACACACGAATTCCTCCTCACATGCCCCCCCCCCCCCCCCCCCCCCCACCCCCCCCTCCCCCCCCTCAACCGCCTGTACTGGAATATGTTAGTGAGAAAACGGTGAACACACACACACAGCCACCACACACCACCTAACCCCGTATCCATCACAACACTACAAACAGTGAATTCTCACCTCCCCCCCCCCCCCCCCCCTCAACTGCCTTACAGGAACATTTTAATGAAGACACGTTGGCCACACACACGCACCAACCACCACCACACCTACCCCTGTATCATCCAACACTAAACAACCACGAATTCTCACCTGACCCCCCCCCCCCCCCTCCACTGCCGTACAGGCACATTTTAGTGACGAAAACAAAACGGTGGACAAAACACACACGCACCAACCACCACACCTACCCCGTATCCTTCCAACACTACAACATGAGTCTCACATTACCCCCCCCCCCCCCCCCCCCCCCCCCCCCCCCCCCTCCACCTGCCTGTACAGAACTTTTATGAGACACGGTGGACACACACACCACCCACCACCACCACCTACCCCGTTCCATCCAACACTGCAAAACATAATTTCTTCGACTCACATGACCCCCCCCCCCCCCCCCCCCCCCCCCCCCCCTCCAACGCCTGTCACATGAACATTTTAATGAAGAACGTTGGACAACACACACGCCCCACACCCCCACCCTACCCCTATCCTCCAACACTAAACCTCCAATTCTCACAAACCCCCCCCCCCCCCCCCCCCCCCCCCCCCCTCCAACTGCTGTACAGGAACCTTTTAGTGGAAGAAATGTTTGACACACACACGACCACCACCACCACCTACACCTTATCCATCTCCAACACTAACAACACAATTCTCACATGACCCCCTCCCCCCCCCCCCCCCCCCCCCCCCCCTTTCCCCTCCAACCGCCTTACAGGAACATTTTAGTGAAGAAACGTGGCACAACAACGACGCACCGCACCACCACCGACCACCACCTACCCCGTATCCATCCACCTAAAAACACGAATCTCACATGACCCCCCCCCCCCCCCCCCCCTCCAACTGCCTTTAACAACGGAACTTTTAGTGAGAAAACGTTGGACACCCCCGTACACCACCACCACCACCTACCCCTTATCCATCCACCTAAAACAACACAACGAATTCCTCCATGTCCCCCCCCCCCCCCTCCCCTTCCCCCTCCAACCGGCCTTACGAACATTTTAGTGAGAAACGGTGAACCCACACACGCATCAACACCACCAACCTACCCCGTATCCATCCACACTCACACACATGACTGCCTCACATGACCCCCCCCCCCCCCCCCCCCCCCCCCCCCCTCCTCCAACCGCCTGTACAGCAAACATTTTTTTTTTTTTAACAATGAGAAAACGGTGGACACCCGACACACTGCACCCCACCGACCACCTACCCCGTATCCACCAACACTAAAAACAACAATCCCACTGACCCCCCCCCCCCCCCCCCCCCCCCTCCAACTCCTTCAGAACATTTTATGAAGAAACTGTGACACCCACACCACATACCTAACCACCACCTACCCTATCCATCCAGCACGAAACAAACACGCTTCCCTCACATGAGACCCCCCCCCCCCCCCCCCCGCCGCACGCCTGTACATGAACATTTTAGTGAAGAAAACGGTGGACCCCCACACACACTGCACCACCAGGCCAGCCACCTACCCCATATTAATAATCAAAATACGTATCCATCCCTCCAACACTCACAAACACACATTCTCACATGACCCTCCCCCCCCCCCCCCCCCCACCCCTCCCCGCCTGTGTTACAGGAAGAATCATTTGTTTTTTTAATTTTTTTTTTTTATTTTTTTTTATATGTTTTTTATTTAATGAAGAAAACGTGGACACAGCCACGCCCCACCACCCCACCTACCCCCCCGTATCCAGCCACCACTAAACAAACACGACTCTCACACGACCACCCGCGCCCCCCCCCCCCCTCAACTACTGCCTGTACAGAACATTTTAGTGAAAAACGGTGGACACACACAAACCACCACCACCACCACCTACCCCCCGTATCCATTCCAACACTACCAAAACATGATTTCTCACATCCCCCACCCCCACCCCCCCACCCCTCCTCCAACGCCTGTAACAGAACATTTTAATGAAAAACGGGGCCACACAACCTCCCCACCACCACCACCCGTATCATCCACCACTACAAAACTGAATTCTCACACTGACCCCCCCCCAGCCCCCCCCCCCCCCCTCCAGAGGCTGTACGGAACATTTTAATGAAGAACGGTGGAAAC
Organism: Chlamydomonas sp. ICE-L; assembly: GCA_013435795.1. NCBI lineage: Eukaryota > Viridiplantae > Chlorophyta > Chlorophyceae > Chlamydomonadales > Chlamydomonadaceae > Chlamydomonas > Chlamydomonas sp. ICE-L. The sequence goes on along the minus strand of JACBWV010000610.1, from coordinate 159,151,352 downwards.
CCACCACGCACCATTACCACCACCTACCTCGCGTAGCCTCCCAGCTCTAAACAGAACCCCGAATTCTCAATGACCCCCCCCCCCCCCCCTCCACTGGCTGTACAGAACATTTAGTGAAGAAACGGTGGACACACACACTCACCACCACCACCCCTACCCCGATCCCAGCCACACTAACAAACCAAATCTCACTATGACCCCCCCCCCCCCCCCCCCCCCCCCCCTCAACTGCTGTACAGGAACATTTACTGAGAAACGGTGACACACCACACGCACCACACCACCACCGTACCCCTTATCCATCCAGCACAAACAACCGAATTCTCACATGACCCCCCCCACCTGAACCCCC